>CM034541.1:12787830-12994316 GCA_020002185.1 Paraescarpia echinospica
CAGCAGTATCCTCTGGATGATCACTTTGCGAAACTCTGAATTTAAGCTCAGCCTATGAAATCGCTCACTAGATCAGTGGTTGGCGGCAGGTCAGGTGATCATAATAAAACTAATTTCAGCCAGCCGTGGCTCGTGTTAAATGCAATGTTTAGGAAGTAGAAGCAATTATTCGAATACACAATACCGCTCAACAGGCGATGTACCGATGGGTCGTACTCGGAAATTAAATTGATACCTAAGTAGGACGATCAAATGACGCGTTTCGTATTAGTTCAGTGGTCGTCATTTGCGTTACTAGCGAGCAAATGCACGGGGGATTTGGATGAGGATCTAAACAAATCCACGTAGAGTGGGCCTAGACGTAGACAGAGAGAGTGCACCACTCTTCTCCCTCGAACGACTAACTAACTGGGATCTGAGGCACACTGGAATAGTACACGATAATATAATTATCACATATATTAATAGGATCAATAATAATAATAATAAATCCTCGACTTGGATCAATAAATCGATGTAACTGATCTTATAATTATGAACACTCGAACCGCAGGCATAGCAAAATACGTAGGATTGAGAATGAGCAAATACGGTCAAAACGACACTATTTTTTAGGCAGGCAGGCAGGCAGGCAGGCAGGCAGGCAGGCAGGCAGGCAGGCAGGCAGGCAGGCAGGCAGGCAGGCAGGCAGGCAGGCAGGCAGGCAGGCAGGCAGGCAGGCAGGCAGGCAGGCAGGCAGGCAGGCAGGCAGGCAGGCAGGCAGGCAGGCAGGCAGGCAGGCAGGCAGGCAGGCAGGCAGGCAGGCAGGCAGGCAGGCAGGCAGGCAGGCAGGCAGGCAGGCAGGCAGGCAGGCAGGCAGGCAGGCAGGCACACACGTTTGTGTGTGTACGCGCGCAAGCACTCCCGTGACTAGATTGTGGAAAACGCAACAATGACAGGTGGAATCTGCACAAGGTTTCCCTACTGTCGCCTCCACTGTTAACAACGTGCGTCGCGATAGGTGAAACTCTGCAAGTGCGGAAATTGTGTCCGGCCGGCGTCAGCTGACGCAGGAGAATACACAATCAACGCATCCAGCGACGACAGCAGCGGATCATTATCATTCGAAGCATTGAGTAGTGCTTGACACGGAACGGTGATAAGTCTGAATTCGTGCGACCTAGTAGACAATGGCCGTGTGTGACGGGCTCATCACTTGCTCAAGAGATATCTTGAATTAACGTGATAATACGTTGCGCGGCTACTGTGCCCAGTGTGCTATCTATTTATTTATGCGGCTGTCTGCGTTTCGTTCTGTATTTATATCTGCCTCTGTGTCTGTATATTGTATATACTGTATGTATGCCTGTCTGCCTGCATGTATGTTTACCTGTCTGCCTGTCTGCCTGTCTTTCTGTCTGTCTGTCTGTCTGTCTGTCTGTCTGTCTGTCTGTCTGTCTGTATGTCTGTCTGTCTGTCTGTCTGTCTGTCTGTCTGTCTGTCTGTACGTACTTACGAACGAACGTTCGTACGTACGTACGTACGTACGTATGTATGTATGTATGTATGTATGTATGTATGTATGTATGTATCTACGTATGTATGTATCTATATATGCATGCATGCATGCATGCATGTATGCATGTATGTATGTATGTATGTATGTATGTATGTATGTATGCATGTATCCATGTATCCATGTATCCATGTATCCATGTATCCATGTATGCATGTATGTACAAGGTATGCATGTATGTATGTATGTATGTATGTATGTATGTATGTATGTATGTATGCATGCATGTATGCATGCATGTATGCATGCATGTATGCATGCATGTATGTATGTATGTATGTATGTCTACATGTCTGTATGTATTCTTTCTTTCTGTCTTTCTGTCTTTGTCTCTTTCTGTCTTTCTGTTTATCTATATGTCGGTCTTTATATGTGTGGGTCGTCTATTGTACGTGTACTCGTCCGTGTTGGTCCTTCTATAAATTAATCCTTGTATGTGTGATTCCTTTTATTTGCTGTTCCTTGTATATGTGGGTTAATATACGTGTAGGTCCTCCTGTATGTGAATCCTCCAGTAAATTGGATCCTACTGTATATGGATCCTCTTATTTAATTTTATGGATCCTCCTGTGTGCCATTGTGCGTGTGGACACTGTGATCCTCAAGTTCATGACCGAATTATGATAAGGCGGGTTGTAATAGAAGCCCTGATTACAATACCTTGTCCCAATCAAGTCGTAAACGGAGCAATCGGCCCAATGCACTCTGTGACCGACTTGCAAACTAGCGAATATAGACATTTTAATCGTCAGTTTACGATGATCGACACATGCTAATGTCTTATGTGGGTCGATGGTGTGGCTATTCCGCAGGTACATACACACGACTTAATGGAGAAACCCACTTGATGACGACGAAAATATTACTTCCGCAGAAAACAGTTTAGTTGTCATTAATACATGGAGGATATCTTGGTTATTCACATTAAAACCAAATATAACACACCGCGGACTTTCAGCGACTAAGGAAAACGCTACGAAATGTAAATCGGACAGTTTACCAGACATTTATCTGTGCAATCTGACCCTTTTTTAAGCATAAAAAGTAATATTTTTTATATTTTCTGGGCAAAGGTTTTGTCTCATTTTGAATAATAAACCAAACAAATGGAAGCAGGTTAATTCTACAGTTGCTGAGCCAAGATGAAAAACCATTACCACGAATGAAATGTGTTTAACACAACCCTCGCGAAGTGTAAACCTGTTACGCTTTTCGAACGTATGGAAAACGCAACAATTATTAAAAGCCATTCCTGCAGCAAAGGTGCTAAGCAATATAAATAGAACAACAAACAAATGTCATATATGTATTGATAGCAAGCCGTATCCATAGACGCCATCGAGATTAGGAATGCCCTCTAGCTAAGTTAAGTTCATTTGGTAATGTAAGAAACGTTTCCAGTTAGTCAGGGATCCAGACCCAGGATTTTAAGATGGACTGGACACCGCTTCCTACATTTTGTAGGCCTCATTTTTGTTTTAATATGGTGCCTCAGGACGAAGCATTAAGAGGCCTGCTCGGCCATCTCTACTACGAACACACCGAAATATTAGTATGAACACAAGTACCCATAAAATATCAATAAAAGATCATATAAAAATTGCAAGATTATCAGTTTCTTTGTGAATCACATCACACATGTATGGTCTTTACGTTGTAATATATATCATAATATTAATAGTTAACACTTTATTTGTAATGCGTCAGTTATGACACAGCTTTACAAAAATGTTGGTTATGTGTCTACATTTACACTGCATGGAAACATAATCAGTCAAATGCGAAAAAAACATTGAAGAGCTTAGTTGCAAAGTTAGTCATCGCACTTATCAACGTTCGAGTACGTTTAGGGTGTGCTGTTGATACTACGTTGCAAAGCAAATTTACTCGTCTTCGTCGCTCTCCTCCACTATATAAGAGCACACTCGTTTGGATTCCCTGAACATTTACATGCAACGACGCAGCTAACACCAGCTGTAGAGCAGGAGCAATTCTTTTTACACTTGCTCTTGCTGCATGTATGTATCTATTTATGCATGTATATAATTATGTATGTATGTAAGTATGTATGTATGTATGTATGTATGTATGTATGTATGTATGTAAGTAAGTATGTATGTATGTATGTATGTATGTATGTATGCATGCATGTATGCATGCATGTATGCATGTATGTATGTGTACATGTCTGTATGTCTTCTTTCTTTCTGTCTTTCTTTCTTTGTCTCTTTCTGATACATGTACAGTGTGCATGGATTGATGAGAGTAACTTCTTCAGACACCTTGCTGGCATGTCTGCATATATTTTGCATCCGATGTCTTGGTTACGCTGTACGAATGCCATAGCACTTACAATTAGCAGCACATCTTCGTCTGTGGCAGACAGATGGTCTTCCTCAACCCAACAATCTTTGAGCTGGTCCTTCATGACAGCCATGTAATCTGCCTTGTTTCCTTTCCTCATTGCATAGCCAAGTGGCATATCTTCATTTAGGTCGCAGAGAGACGCAGGATACTCTGTCCACCCATACGCGAATGCGTCTGTGTCCTTCTCTTGGACGAAGCATAAGCTCCTCAAGACGTTACTTACTTCCTGGTATATTCTTGTCTGTTGAGACTTTACTTTCTTTTTGCCTTTCTGCTCAAACGTCTGGAGGTGTACAGGTTCAACTTGGTAACTTCAGTTTTTCTCAGCTCTTTCGATTTAGCTTCAAGCAGATCCAAAGACTGACACATCTTGCCAATAGCAATGTTGGATAGATCTGGCGAGGAGCAGCTGAATGGATTAATTATCTCTTGCTACAGTAGAATTTTCATCGTGTTCACATCGGATCGGTCTTTGTTGGCTTTAGTGTTAGTTGACGGTCTGGTGCCCTCCTGAATGTGGACCATTGCCTTTGTCTGCTCAGATACTGGAGTGAGATATTTCTCTCTGGTAGATGCTTGATGACTGACACATCTGAACAGCTGTGTCTTCGTTTCACGATTGTAGGTTTATTCCAAAGTCATGTCGGTCCAAACCTCGTTGAACTTACCGCTAGTCACACGCATATTAAACTTACAACGTTGGAATCCTTCATCTATGTCTGGTGGCAGATTCCTTATAGCGGCCAGGTAGTGTGGTATACATGCCACATACTAAATATGACCTGCTGATACCAAGAATGGCAGCATTTGTTCTATCTAAGTGAGGTGGTCCTCCCAGCACCCTACACGTTCTGCTACACGTTCTGCTGCCACATACCTATTTCAGAATGAGGACCATGTTGATGTACATAATCTGTGTGTCATGGTGTGCTACTGCATCTGCTAGCTTTTCAGTATCTCCAGATAACGCTGCAATCACATCTAGATTGACATCTGGTTAGTAGTAGTAGTAGTAGTAGTAGTAGTAGTAGTAGTAGTAGTAGTAGTAGTAGTAGTAGTAGTAGTAGGTTTTATTTTCTTCCAGGGTCCATGATTAAAATGCTTCCCAGCACAACTCCAGCATTGTGGATTGCATCAGACTGTGGAATCTCACCATGTCGTAATAGTTCTTATCAGACACCTGCTTGTTCACAGTTCCAGCTCAAAACACCATACCTTCGACGACGACTGTTTCGATACCAGAGGACTTGAACAAACAACTAAGAGCTCTCAGGAAGTTGTTAGTTATATGGGAAAACTTTTATGTTCCATCTTCTGTCAAAGGACGCAAAACTGTGCAAAAGATGGATTGAATTGTACTCTTGAATTACATCTTTACATTTCACAAATGTAAGGATCATTCAGTCTTTGGCTTTCGTATGCTTGTGATATGATCCGCTTTGGTAAACCATACCATTTCTACCAATGTTTTGCTCATGGTTGCCCCCAGTGTTCACCAACAATTGCCATAAGCACACCTTATGATCCCATGTAATAAGTTATCTACATTTCAGATATTTTAAAAAATCAGTACACTTACATACATCCTAATTTTCCCAATTTGCGATATTTTTGTTATTTTGTACTAAAATTACCATTTTTGGACCTCTTATTGTCACATTTGCTCAATTATGACATCACCATACGATAGATCATGTACGATTCCCTTTACATACGTGTCATCAGTTTGTTTGATTAACTTTTGACGTAGTTATGAAAAAAAATAAGCAATACCGAAAATTTCTCAAATATTTTATGGGTACGTTTGTTCAAATCAACATTTTGGTGTGTTCGCAATCGAGATGGCCGAGCAGGCCTCTTGATTCTTCATCCTGACACATCATTTTAAAACAAAAATGAGGCCAGCCAAGTGTAGGAAGCCGGTCCATCCTAAAATAAATCCCTTTTGACGCTCTGAATCCCTGACTAAGTATATAAATCGCCAATACATATCGCTGGTTGTGATACACAATAATACACACACCGTATAGGTCCAATGGGCGACATGAATCACGTAGACTATAATAATCTATTTCGTTGTGTAATGTCGTGAATATTTCATACATATATATTTTTGTAAATGTAATTTTTTTGAATGATTTTGGCTCATATAATACACAAATTATAGTTGACTCTTTGCAATCATCTTGGAATAATGACGGCCATATTGAATTCGTGGTCAGCATTTTATTTACTGTACTTGTGTCATCCACTTAACGTGGTGACACGTTCAGTTGTTTTCATTGTTTTCTGTCTGATATTGTGGCAGTCAGACAAGTCCCACTGAGGCCTGAATAGCGCATCTAAGGGTCATGCTTGGGCGACCTCTTCTCCGAGGGCCCCGTCGTTTCCAAAGGAGAATTCAATTAACAATGTCATCATCATGGCGCATCACATGACATGCCAGACTTAGACGTCGTTGCCTAATCTTATGTAGGAGCCGTCAAGTGTTTTCTCGAGTGTTTGTGTCAATGTCCATGATTTATATATATCATACCATGATAAGGTCCAAAAGATGTTCAGTTTGGAGTGACTGCCATACGCTATCAAACATGGCTTCCACTTTATGCGTATTGTACGATTTCTCAGCTTCTAGGCCTATGTCACACAGAACATTTAATTAATGCCTAATCCTGCATTTTGGGGGTGAGATATCCAAATATGCAGCTGAAATTTAATGTAGACTAACCATTTTAGTATACTAAGTTATATATATATTCTGCCTGTGTTTTAGTTGGAGTTATCTCCCTTTCTCTCTTTTTTAAATTTGCAATTAGAAGAGGGAGTGGTTCCTTTAGAATGGAAAGAAGCAAACGTTATACTGTTATTTAAAAAAGGTTCGAAAAACAAGTCTAGTGAGTTTAACATCGGTGATTTGCAAATTATTAGAAAGACTAATTAAAGATCACACGGTGGATATTCCTTGAACTTGATAAACCCATTTCAACATGGGTTCCTAAAAGTGAGGTCATGCTTAACAAATATCTTATGTTTTTTGGAAGATATCACTAAGTGTGTAGATGAGGGATCACCAGTAGGTATCATCTACTTAGATTTTCAAAAAGCTTTTGACAAAGTGTCACATCAAAGATTACTGCTTAAACTAAAGGCCCATGGCATAGGAAATGGTATAATTAACTGTATAGAAAATGGCTGATTGATAGAAGACAACGTGTAGTAGTTGATGGGGAGGCTTCAAACTAGAAATCAGTTTTGAGTGGGGTACCACAGGGATCAGTATTCGGATCTATATTGGTAATGTTTAGTGATCGATCGCCACGCGGCGTCGTGGTCACATGAACATTAAGCATTTAAGTTTGACATTAACAATGTTCTGTTTATATGTCATCACGTTATGTTCTGCTATAACATTGTCCTATTTGTGTTTTGTATTCAGTACGTTAGATACAGACTGTGTCACTGAACAGATAATTTCCTTCGTTATAATTATGCATGTATTATGTACCACAATTTAGACCGGCTGATAGCATACAGGGCCTGGCCCTATGCAGTTGTACAATTGCGATCTCGGATTAAAGTCTGGGTTTGGCTTCTACCATGAGGCTTACGCCGCGTGCAAACGTATCATGTCGTTTCGTGACGTGTTCATTGAGCTCTTACGCTACCTGCTCGCTTGGCCAAGTGTAAGGTATTCGTGGCATATGGTGAGGGTTGACCAGGCTCATCCTGGCTGCCTTCTTTGCTGTGATGATATAACAAACAAGTGTTGAAATTTGCAGATGATACAAAAGTGTTTAGAACCATTAAAAATGATGGCATTTCCAAGATGATCTTGACAGGTTGAACAAATGGACTGAAAAGTGGCAAATTTGGGGAAATATAAATGCCTCCACACAGGACATGGGAACGAAGAGGTAGAATATACAATTGGGGTACTGTACTACGTACTACTGTAAAAGAAAATGACTTAGAGTTAACAATTAGTGCTGCTATGAAGGTTTCAGAGCAGTGCGGAATTGCAGCTTCAAAGGGAAATCAAATCCTTGGACTAATTAGGCGAAATATAGCATATAAAAAAAGAACTAATAATTCCACTGTACAAAACAATAGTTAGGCCTCATTTAGAATATTGTATACAAGCGTCGAGGCCATATCGCAAGAAGAACATAGATATGCTAAAAAGAGTATAGAGGAGAGCGACTAAAATGATACAAAAACTGAGGGATCTTAGTTATGAAATGTCGTTTAACAACACTAGATACCAGGAGATTGAGAGGAGATCAGAAAGAAGTGTTTTAGATATTGAATGGTTATGAAAACGTTTGATAGAAATATTTTTTCTCAGTTAAGAAAGATAGAAGGACTAGAGGACATGAAGTTACATTAGTAAAGGAGCAATGTAGATTAGATTTAAGAAAGTTCTCATTTTCACAAAGGACTGTAAATGAATGGAACATACTATATCCTGAATGTGTGGGTGCTAGTAGCGTGAATATGTTTAAAAATAAAATCGACACATACCTCAGACGGGCGGGATACACGTAAATAAAAGGGTTGGAATCTCGATAAGCCAAAGGGCTTCCTTGTCCACCTGCCATCTAGAGCTAAATCTCTGGGTGGCAATCTTGTTAAATCTTTCTCCTATCACCGTCGCCCAATGAGCTCTGCCGGACGTGTTTCGTCGACATTTGTCACTGTTCTAAGTTCAGCAGACGCACTGCGGTCATATTTATCGTGGACACGCAGCGCTATAACATCCGCGGATCATCTATGCTGGTATGACTGACTACGCGAAATTAATTAAACACATCTTTAGTTACCTAGCTGTAGAAACCAATCAAAGACCAGGCTACAATGCAGCCACTTAATGGGAGGCGTAGTAGAATGTCTGAAACGTTGATGTGTTGATGTAGAAGACCAATCTGGAATCACATGTAGGATCAAGAACATGTGGTTAAAATGTGGACGTCATCTAAATTCACTGCAGGTGGCACGTAACGAATCCAATTACAAACATTTGGCTGTAAGCACCGCCAGTCGCCGCACCTGTTGCACGAATAATCGCCTCGAAATCGTTCTACTGCTGATATTAAACCCGTATGCTCGAGAAGCTGTTAAAATATGGGGGGCTGGCTGAGGCTCACAAAGACCTCCATTTGCACCCCCTTAAGACTGATCGACCTCCAATTGCGCCTCCACTGCGGCTCACACAGCTGTCATGTTAACATTGTTTGTAGTTATCGAAATGTGTGGACAATAGAAAATATGAAATTTCTTCAAAACCACTAAGATAAAAGTGTTGATATCCAAAACAAGTTTCTTAATAATCGTATATCTCCAACTCTCTTAAAACGTTTGCTTGGATGATACCCATCGATATCTGTTAAACTGTAAAGGCGACCACGTGAGATATGGTAGAACAATTGTCCCAGATACCTCCGCAAGGCCCAGATCTTGCAGCCGCGGGCGTAGCATACCCTGCTTACGTTTCCAGCCCACCCAACCTTGGCATTGTGAGTGCGCGACATAGGATTGTGTTTTTGTGTATTTTTCGTGTATTGTTAGTTTTAAATAGCTGCTTAGCATGAGTCACTCATAAACCTTACAAAGAGAGGGAGACATTCAGTATGTAACTAACGTATCGCTTATTGAACACGTGATGTCCTTGCATTAAAATATATATGATTTCACCCAAACCTTGTCTTGTTTTGTTCTTACATCTATACGCTATCTTGCCATAAAGACTTTTTGTATCTACGTGCTATAAACTATCGTTCCTATGCATGTGCGTACGTACGATTGTGCTGATAACATCCCCATGGTGTATGTGTCACGTACATTAGCATTAACATTATATAATAAATATTTTACACGGCGTGACCACAATGCCTATACTTTCTACCATTATGCCTTCTAATATGAATGTTCCGTTTGCGCTCAGTTTACAGTAACTGTTTTTCTTCGAAGGTAATAACTTACAATGTATTGTTCTATATTCTACTGACACAGCAGAGTAACCGTTATGGATGGCTTGGCTAGAGTGTCGGCTTCTCTATCAATATATTATAGGTTCTAATCCTTTTACTACCCTTTTGTGCCTTGGATAAGTCCACGATGCTACAATTCACTCAGCAATATAATGAGAATCTGCCTATAGACGGTGGTGGATAGTTGCGGAAGAATAGCGTTTGCGCACTATTTGCATCGTGGCAGAATTATTGTCAGTGTGGCTTGTAATAATGAGCACGGAGCCGTATATACGCTGCGTTCGTCTTCTGCCGACTCACCAGTACAACAAGTCGATTTTTTAGTTTTTTTGTTTTTAATCGTTGCCACTGCAAAGTTGAATTACTCGGTGAATGGGTGTCTGTTTGTAATCAAACAGAAATTATTATATGTCACACCATTGTTTCAATAATATAATGTGTGTAGAAAAGGTGGCATTTGTTAGGCAGGTGCTCGTTAACCAGCAAATCTTGACTATTTACCGGACGCAAAAACCTGGGAGGTCATTATTGTCATGATAGACCAGACACATTGTTTGCAATTTAAATGTTGCATCCATAAACATAACAGTTATTTACAAAACATAACTGAAGTGGAGTCAGGCGGGGCGAACTGCAAGTTCGTGGAATCCTTTTTTGAAGACAGGCGCGAGTGAATCATTTAAAACAGCAAGTGGACTAAATACAACATATTCAGCAAACTACCTACTAATAATTATAATCACGTCCCTGGATTGAGAGAATGACTGAGGGTAACGCGAAGCCTCAGATAGCTCGATAAGTGGTTGGTGTGCGATCATGTTAACTTTTGATGAATAAGAGTCGGTCAGGTATGTTCGCAAAGTCCGAAAACACGCTTAACATTTAGCTTCGCGTATCGAGCGCGAGGAAAATAAATTGAGACAGAGGTTCCACCTATCGAGTGGAAACTATATTAATGCACATTGATGCTACTGTGGATATTAACACCGGCAGCGTGATGGGTAATGACCAGTGGAGGTACCAAGGTCCATGGACAAATTGGGATTGTGAAACTCCACATCTCTGTGGTGGTCATTTGTAGTTCAGTTTTAAACGACAATATATGTTTGCAACATAGAACTTTATATTATTTGCAGACTTCCCAGCTAAAACACAACATTTTCGTAACATTATATGATATGGTTCTAATTTGGTTACGGGTAAATCAACCTTATTGTAACTTTACACAAAGTTTCAGCATAGACACGTTTTCTTCTCGAATCGAAAGCGAACTGAAATGGCACGCCTTGTTTGTCGTCAAGAGCCTTAATGACACGAGGTAACCAACACTTGCAAATGTCATATCAGCATTAATAACGCGTTACTTCTCAATTTCGTTGAGCTCGATAAAATATGTGACGACGATTTCGAGAACGCGAAGACCCAAACAAAGGTCGCGAGGAAAGAATATGAAGAAACTTGAAACTGGTGTAATGACAAAACTGTAGCATAGGATTTTCGAACGCATAAATTGTGACAAAAAACTGCTCCAAATTGTCTACCGGAAAAGAAAAATCTCCCGGATTGAAGGGTTTTAGGTACAGTTGTAATTTTTGGTACTTGTAGTGGGTACGGTTGGAGGTCCCAATTGGGGTATGCATTTGGAGGTGTTTTGGAAAGTTTAGCATTCTCCTGGATTTCGAGATTCCTGTGTTGCCGTCTACCTACGAAGTCCATTTGTCCGAGTGAAAGTCGATTTGTCTGACGTTCATATATAAAATAAAAACACTTACCGCAAGAACATGTCACAACCAATTTGTCCGAGGTCCCGATATATAATATGCCACGTTCGCTGCACGATTGCCGTCTGTTCCCCCGTCAGCAAGGGTCGACTCTCCTCTAGCTCCCGCCGCCGTCTCCTCCGGATGGCCATCGCCGTCTCCTCCTCCTCCTCCTCCTCCTCCTCCTCCTGTTTCAGCTGCGCGTTCGATGATTTAGTCTTTAGGTTCAGGGGCGTTAAGGCGCGCCCAAACTTGTGTAGCAGTTTCGGTTTGGCTGCGTTCTGCGTCGCTCGGCCTTTGGTTTCCTGTTGCGTGTTTCCGGTATCAATGGGCCGAGTTTTTATATTCTCCGATTCGATTATCGGTTGGTCATCGGTGAGTTTCGTTTTCGACGTGAGTGAACCCATCGCGAGGGGTTCGCGTTTGGACGCAGTGCGGCACCTTGTTAGTTCTGAGCTGTGCGTCTTCTGTGTAAGATATACAGAAGAGTAAGTTGTAACAACTGCTCATCTGTGTACTCTAAATTTAAAGTCAGACTGCCATTTCTCAATCTATGTCCTGCACATGTTACATGAGGTGTGTTTTATTCCACGCTTACACTGTTTGAATCTGCAGCCGCCTACAATTCTTGAAGCGTCGCTTCCAAAACTCATTCAAATCTTCAAAGGAGGGTCAATGTAACCCCCCCCCAGTCTAGTCAACATACACTGCAGTAGGCACTAGCTCCCTTCCTGGTGTTTGTCTTACGGTTGTATCCACTGATTATTGTGCATTCAGATGCCGCAAAACTCGTCTTACGCGGCCGAACACCCACAGACCTCGCACCTGGCTTTTACAAATCTATTACGGCGGTATTCAGCGGTAACTGAAAACAGCATCCAGAATACACGCGTGGTCCACACAGACCATATTTCCATTCGCCCGGCAACAGAGGAGAGTGGTTTGACAGTGCCACTAACTCTCTCGGTCCATTTGGAGTGGTTCACGTCATCGGTGTCGCTTCTATTAAGCTGAGATTCATAGACAGCTTGCGAGCTAGGCGCCCAACCGTCGCACCGCACGCCAGTACTTAAAGTGCGGGTCAAGCAACATCGCTCTAGTAATCGATTGGGACTCAGCGGCTTAAGGAATGAGTGACAGTTGGTACTGTATCGATACACTAAACCACGATGTGATACGTTTCGTGATACACAACCATACATAATTTTAGAAGAACAGTTTATTTGCATTGCATGATTCAGAGCTCTATAAAATAAGGCATAAATCGTATAGAGGACACGATGTTTGTAATTATTAAAACCGTAAAGACCTTATATAAATTATAATTATCTCTTGAGTAACTGACCCAGAAAAATGAATTAAAAACACGATCACCTTAAATAAAATATCCAACATGCTTTTGCCAGTATTGACTATTTACACACTCTAACATTTTCCAAAATAAGTTTACATATATCCACTATCGCGGCAACGAAATTAATATTGGTGCAGCTGTGAGCCGGAGACTTCAGCACCATTCTGCTGTCGGCTTTCGAATCATGACATTGGAAGACGGGGGTGGGGGGAGGACTGTTGAATATCTTTCGCGGCGACGTTCAAGATTTTTGAAGCTCACCATAAACCTCCATATCTCCACTTGCGCCCCCGTTGAAACTCGCTGAAACCCACCTTCAGGCTCTCAAAATACCTCGATTTGCACATTCCCTGAGGCTCGCCAAAACCCACATTCAGGCTGAAATTTCCTGGGGTCAGAACCATATCTGCCCAAGCGAAATTCCTGGTGACGCAGCTGCCCCCTTTGCCCCATTTCCCCGCCCCTATGCATGTCACATCTACCACGAAACGTGGACGTGAAACGTTGCTGATGTAGCTGACTGTGGACCTGTGATGGGTCGCGACACGAACTCTTCAGACTGTTGTTGAAGTGGTCGACGCCGCCGTCTGAGGAGTATGTGTCTCGACCCTTCACAGTTAACAATCATCAACAGTATCGCCCTCTAGAGCGGGGCTACACCTACAGGCGTCCACAGACTCACACTTGGCCCGGAACGTCAACCACGGAACAGATCGTAATTTTACTTTTGCTTTCATTATAGCCACGATTATCCACATAGGCCACGTCTACCGCTTTGGTGGCAGAACTCTCGCTTTTTCATATGTTTGGGTCTCACGGTCTACCGCTTTAATGGGAAATCTACACGCCACACTGACATTTTACGGTATTTGTTTTGTGATTTTAAATCGTCATTACCCGGTGAATGTCATGGTTCGATAACTTAATTACTAATTTAGATTGCGATTATACTGTCTAACCAAAAGTTTACGTTGAAAAACAAAACAAGCAACAGCATAAAAATAAGCAACAAATAACAATAAATGTACCGTCAAATCGAAACATTACCCGGCCGTTGAGCAATTCCCTTTCACGCACTCTATCTTGTTACTGATGTGCGAAGCTTGTAGTGCCAGATGCACATCTGCCACCAGCCATCACATCATGAAAATCGGTAGAGCTACCGCTTTTTCGGTGATATCAGAGATCGTATATGGAGAGATATGTCACTTCCTCGTCGCCATTTTGAATGTTGAACTACTAGCGCCCCTAACAGCCGTGTTTCATCATTTTTAGGCACAGCGCTCAGCTTGTGTAATGTCCTCGACCCCCACCCCTGATTTAGGGTGTTCTACATGATTATTTTTTTATTAATGCTTGATTAATTAGTTCGCTAATATGTGTGTCAACCTAACTGCGAGCCCCAAAATCATATATTAGCAAATTATTCAAGGTAAAAATCCCATGTGAATATCACTTTTGGTGTATAAGACTGTTCTTTATAGTCCGGGACATCATTACTTCTGCTATGGTTTATAACTACCCATCCACCTACCCAAGTTACAGATAAATACTTATTAGGCTGTTCCATTTCATATTATAAACTTACTTTTTGCGGGAATTTTATTTTGCGGATTGAAAATAAGAAAATTTTGATCAGTGATTCAATTTTGCAGTTTCACTGTTGTATTTTGAACATGTATCTAATAAATATTCATGGTGGATTTAATTTTGCAATGTTAATATGACTGCAATAATCCACAGCAAATTACTGCTCGTTTACCCACTCAAAATATAAACGAGACCTGATAGCCGCATAAAACACAAGGTAGATTCATTAGTCGCCTGGGAATGCATATGCCTTGTTTATCATATAGTATTTAATCAAAACATAGGTTTATGATCAAATCCTAAACAAATATTTTTCAGTGTTGACCAATGTATATATGATATAATTACACCAATAATCAGAATAATTTAGAATCACATGAACATAAATATTTTGCAACATATGTCCAATGAACCTTTAGTTTCCCTGTTGCAGTTTTTTAGCTGCCCTTCAAAGAATGCAGAAGTGGCTGGCTTCATGCCCAAATCAACAGCTGCTTCTACTACCCCATTTGGGGTCCGTAGAAGATCAGCTGGCATGGTGATAGAGTGTTCCAGCTTCTTTATCTCGAGCTGCAAATCCATTACTTGTATGTATGGTAGACCAAATCTATGTTTATCATATATGCTCAGTACAGCACAGTGGTCTCTGCCATTTAATAACACCCCTCATTCCCAGCCAGGGTCCTTAAGTTACAGATGTTTGAACAGTTTGTTTATCTGTATCTTGTTTAATATCCTATAAAACATATTATTGTGTATCAAAACTTACATTTTGAATATATTTACTTTTTTAAATGCATAATATTTTTAAAACGTATATTTTCAATATGGTATGATCATTGATAATACAATAAATGAATACAGCCCCTCTCGCTTTTGGAAAGGGCTGTAGATTGCAGGGACTACTTTACTAAAATAGAACGACATCAATATACTATCTATTACCTGGGCTATGCTTTGAACACCTGCTGGTTAAAGGGAATAAAAACATCTATTGCTCGAATTCATGTTATATTACATCCAGCTATCTATTTCCACGTCCACCAAGCAAAAAAAGCAAAAAAATTCAATAAATTAGAAATTCCACATTTTATGGTGTGCATCCGGACATTTTCGAATATGCATATTTTTGGCGCGCTTTTCGGGATGCCGAGATGTGACGTCACTTATGACTCAAACTCGCATCAGGCCGACCCTTTCCATGCATTCAGAGCATGTTTACAAGTATAGCTTTTGGGTCGAAACGAGCGTCAGAACGAGTTATTGTGCAATATTCCGACGTAATACAAACACTAGTCATCATAGAGGAACAAGCAGTTATCTTACGGTTCCACATGAATCGAATTTTATTCAAAACAACGAATGCGAATGGGCCTACAAGTCGACTAGGTTTCGCCGAGCTTGGGCTCGTTTTCAGAATAATGATATCGAATGCAACTAACGGGAGATAATCTACAGCAATAAACATACATAGCAAACATATATTGTATCCAGCTTAATAAAGTAACGTGTATAATCTCATAATATCACTAAAATATCGATGTATGAAGGAGTTGTACAATTTATCATAACAAGTTAAATCAGTCAGAGAGTTTCCGTTGGTCCCGCTAGCTCAGTGGGTAGGTGCGTTGGTTACTTGTCGTTTATTTTACAATCGGGCGACGCCGGTTCAATCCTGACAGCATGCAAACCTTTGATTTTTTATACACTTTTTTGTTTATGTTTTCACGAAGTAATATAAACAAAATCATTTTATACTATAATGCACTGTTTGTAAATAATTTATATTTTTGTAGTAACTATTTATTCGCCACAAAAATGAAAATATGGTCATTATATAATGATGTTTATAAATTTTATTTATCCAAACAAATATAATGGATATATAATATATTAATTGTAAATATATTGTACGGTAATATATTGTAATTATATATGTGAAAACAGATTGAGATCTGTCTGGATAAATACAATTTAGAAACATCGTTATATATAATGACCATATTTTCATTTTTGTGGCGAATAACTAATTACTAAAAAAATATTTACAAACAGTGCATTGTAGTATAAAGTGATTTTGTTTATATTACTTCGTGAAGACATAAACAAAAAAAGTGTAAAGAAAATCAAAGGTTTGCATGCTGTCAGGATTGAACCGGCGTCGCCCGTTTGTAAAATAAACGACAAGTAACCAACACGCCTACCCACTGAGCTAGCGGGACCAACGGAAACTCTCTGACTGATTTAACTTGTTATGATAAATTGTACAACTCCTTCATATATCGATATTCTAGTGATATTATGAGATTATACACGTTACTTTATGTAGCTGGATACAATACATGTTTGCTATGTATGTTTATTGGTGTAGATCATCTCCCGTTGGTTGCATTCGATGTAATTATTCTGAAAACGAGCCCAACGCCAAGCTCAGCGAAACCTAGTCGACTTGTAGGCCCATTCGCATTCGTTGTTTTGAATAAAATTCGATTCATGTGGAACTGTAAGATAAATGTTTGTTCCTGTATGATGACTAGTGTTTGTATTACGTCGGAATATTGCACAATAACTCATTCTGACGCTCGTTTCGACCCAATAGCTATCCTTGTAAACATGCTCTGAATGCATGGAAAGGGTCGGCCTGATGCGAGTGTGTGTCATAAGTGACGTCACGATACCACGTGATCGCCTAGCTCATTAAAATTTCATTTTCCGCGGGAATCGCTTCACAGACGGGCTTAAAATCGAATTGAAGCTACAAATGTATTTTTCTGTATTTGTTTAATGTTGTCAAATGTTACATACAATGTTAAACTTTGTGTACACATGGAAAAAGGATTTTAGGTAATGCCTTATTTTTATTTCCTTTAAAGGTGCGCTCAGGGGTGGTCATATCAGCAGTCACAACACTTGCGTAGGTGTGGTCGTTGGTCTCTATAATACAAATATTTATATATATACATATATATATATATATATATATATATATATATTTAATTAATAGTCTTATGCTGATTAATGTTTTTATTCCTAAATCAAACATATTTGATACAGATTTTGGAAATATAATTATTATTTAATCATTCCACAATTTCTATATGTATTAAAATGTATACTGTTATTACATGTTATTGTATGGCCATATACAATACAGATTTTAAAGACAAAAAAATAATGCAAAATAAAATAAGAACAAAGGCCTGGTACAAATAAAGTGTGACATGAGATCAAACAATTTAAGTTGTCAAAACTTGCATTTTTCTGCGTTTTATTATGCGAAAGATGTCATTTCAGCAACTCTGTGACGGCGGGGAGAGTGAGCAACAAGGCTAGTACACGTGTCGCCGCGTTGTTGAAGATGTTGCGGTCGATGACGGTGTGGAGTTCTCGAAACGCTAGATCTATGACGATCTTGAGCAGAGCAGACTCGCCATGGTCCGCCATCGTCAGTTCCTCTACGTCATAGTTTCAGTCGATGCCAAAAAACACTTGTTTAAGCAGTTTTAGTCGATGCCAAACACCACTTGTATAAGCAGCTCATAGCGGATCCAGGAAACATACTGCTCATGTAGCAGCGCGCTCGAGCTAAGGACCTTCGCTGTCCATCCCCTCTGCGACACGCACAGCAATCTCATGGAATTAAGGTGACGAATCCCTACTAGTCATTACAGCGCTCCGCCAGTCGTGTGCGGAGAACTCTAGTCGTGACAGGCAGAACTGGTTTAACAAGATTTAACAAGATTGCCATCCAGAGAATTAATTCTAGATGGCAGGTGGACAAGGAAGCCCTTTGGCTTATCGAGAGTCCAACCCTTTTATCTACATATATCCAGCCCGTCTGAGGTATGTGTCGATTTTATTTTTAAACATATTCACACTACTAGCACCCACACAATCATCAGATAATCTGTTCCATTCATTCAAGTTCCTTTGTGAAAATGAGAACTTTCTTACGTCTAATCTATACTGCTCCTTTACTAATGTAACTTCATGTCCTCTAGTCTTTCTTTCTTAACTGAAAAAAAACATATTTCTATCAATATTTTCATAACCATTCAATATGTTAGACACTTCTATCTGATCTCCTCTCAATCTTCTGGTCTCCAGTGTTGTTAAACCACATTCTTTTAGGCGTTTTTCATAACTAAGATCCCTCAGTTTTTGTATCATTTTAGTCGCTCTCCTCTGTACTCTTTCTAGCATATCTTTGTCATGTCCTTCTTGCGGTATGGCCTCCACGCTTGTATATAATATTCTAAATGAGGCCTAACTACTGTTTTGTACAGCGGTATTATTAGTTCTTTTTCTTTATATGCTATATTTCGCCTAATCAATCCAAGGATTTGACTTCCTTTTGAAGCTGCAATTCCACACTGCTCTGAAACCTTCATGTCAGCACTAATTGTCAGCCCTAAGTCTTTTTCTTTTACAGTAGTACTTAGTACAGTTCCCCCCATTGTATATTCTAAATATTCGTTCCAATGTCCTGTGTGGAGGCATTTACATTTCCCAAAATTTAACAACATTTGCCACTTTTCAGACCATTTGATCAACCTGTCAAGATCAACTTGTAAATGCTGTCTATCTCCATCACTTTTAATCCTTCTAAACACTTTTGTATCTTCTGCAAATTTCAACACCTTACTAGCTATATCATCGTCCAAATCGTTTATATATATTAAGAATAATATAGGTCCCAGTACTGATTTCCAGTTTGAAGCCTCCCCCCATCAACAACTACCCGTTGTCTTCTGTCAATCAGCCATTTTTCTATCCAGTTAATTATACCATTTCCTATGCCATGGGCCTTTAGTTTAAGCAGTAATCTTTGATGTGGCACTTTGTCGAAAGCTTTTTGAAAATCTAAGTAGATGATATCTAGTGGTGATCCATCATTTACCCACTTAGTGATATCTTCCAAAAACATAACATATTTGTTAAGCATGACCTCACTTTTAGAAACCCATTTTGAGATGGGTTTATCAAGTTATGTTTAACAACAAAATCCACCATGTGATCTTTAATTACTCTTTCTAATAATTTACAAATCACCGATGTTAAACTAACTGGTCTATAATTATTTGACTTGTTTCTCGAACCTTTTTTAAATAACGGTATAATGTTCCAATAGTAGTTTGGGTGGAATACCGTCCACGCCAGGTGATTTATTACCCTTCATAGCCCTAATTTTCTTAGCTACCATTTCTGGGGTTACAATTAACTGTCTTAAATAGTTTGATTCTGCCCCCTTGAATTTAGCCTCTGGTACTGGCAGTGAACTAGTGTCTTCTCTGGTAAACACTGAACTAAAATACTCATTCAGGTCTTCTGCCGTTAAGAATCCTTCTGATATTATATTTTCAGCACTATCTTCTAGAGGTCCGACCTTATCCTGAACTTTTTGTTTGCTTCGAACATACGCATAAAAACTCTTGCAGTCATGTTTTATATTACAAGCTAATTGTTGTTCATAGCTTCTCTTTGAATTTCTAATTTCAGCTGTAGCTTGGTTTAGTGCTTCTTTATAAATGTTGTAGTCTTCGTCATTTCCAGTACGTCTATATGACTTCCACATCATTTGTTTATACTTAATTTTTTTAATTGCTTCTTTCGATAAGTGTTTCTTTTTGGACCGTTTCCTGTGTTTTTTTAAGGGAACAAATTTGACGATGATGCAGTCAATTTCACTCTTTAAGATATTCCAGCATTCTGTTGCTGTCTTATTCTTCAGTGTTTTATTCCAGTCTATCTTTGCTAAATATATTTTCCTTTGTACAAATTTTCCCTGTACTGCTTTTTACTGCTCCTTTCTGATTTTACTTTGATGGTAACATGTATCTGTTTGTGATCACTACTCCCCAGTGGCTCACATATCCTGACATTGTCAACTAATTCATTCTGTGAGGACAAAACTATGTCTAACACATTCTCTCCCCTGGTTGGTTCTAACACATGTTGAGAAAGGAAACTATCTTGTACTAAAACTAAAAACTTGTGGTCCTCACTACTCATACTCTGTAGAGATTTCCATTTTATATGCCCATGGTTAAAATCCCCCATAATAACACAGTCCCGTTTGCTCATTTCCCTCATAGCGTTTTGTATTTTTTCATTCTCTTCTATGCTTATGTTTGGACTTCGATAAACTAATCCAACCGTTAACGTTGAGTTTCCTGTAACTATGTTACACCAAACAGCTTCTTCGCAATCTGCTTCTCTGTCTAATTTTATTTCATAAGCCTGGATAGATTCTTTAATATATAAAATAACTCCACCTCCCCTTCTTCCTATTCTATCTTTCCTAAAAATTACATATCCTGTCAGTCCCAATTCGGCATCTGATATATCGGTGGTTGCCCATGATTCGGTTATACCTATTATGTGAGGGTCAATATCTTCTACCATAATGTTTAGTTCATTTCTTTTGTTTACTATACTCCTTGAATTTAAACAAACACATTTATATCCAGCTTCAGAACAGTTTTCCAGACTGTTCTTTGCTGAATTATTTTTGCTGTCATTATCTATGCCTTCAGTTTCAGGCTTCTCTGCGTGTCCCCCAGGCGAATTTAGTTTAAATAGATGCAACCTGTCCCACTGTTAACAGATCGCACTAGATTCTCTGAGAATACTGCTGCCCCTTTTCCACTTAGATGGAGGCCATCTCTCATGTACATATCTTCTCTCCCAACAAAGTACCCCCATAAATCTATGAATCCCACGCCCTCTTCTTCACACATCTGCTCAACTAGTGCGTTGATCGCCACCCTCTTACAGTTTCTGTATCTTGCCCCCCTTCCTCCCATTACTGGCAAAATTCCTGAGAGAACAACCTGTTCCACTCTTGTCTTCTTTAGCTTCCTCACTAGATGTCTGTACTTCTGAACTATCTCAGTTGTTCCCTCCTTGTCTGCATTGTTTGTCCCTACGTGTACTAGTATAGACCCTCCCTTGCCATGCCCCAATACCTTCTCTACCCTTTCGGTCACATCCTCTCTCCTAGCCCCCGGTAGACATACAACAACGTCCTTCCCCTCGCATATAGTCTTGTCTGTTTTTCTCAGAATTGAATCGCCCATAAACACTCTCTCTTTTCTCTTTGCCCCCTCAATCACTGCCTCGGAGTAGCTCCTCCGGTTTGCATATGTCTGGTTGTTGTCTTTTCCTCTTGTCGTCTTCTCTCCTGTCACATTCTCTTCCATTCCCTTCTTTCCTGTCGTGTTTTCTCTTGTCCCCTTTCCTCCTGTCATCTTCTCTTCTAGCACATTTACTCTCACTTCCTTTCGTCCCTTCATCTTTCCTCCCATCACATTTTCTTCTCTCCTCTCCCGTCCCTTTCCCCCGGCTACCTCCTTCACTACGGTCACTTTCTCCCCTGTCACCTTCACGCCTGTCATGTTTTCTGTTTTTTGCTGAACACTCTGTCTTCTTCCATCAATCTTCTGTCTCACAGTCTTACCAACTGCCTCTGTGGTATCTACCTCTTCACCACCTGTATCGTTGTCGCGTCTCTCCTCGTTCTCTACAGTCTGACTACCTGTTGATCTATCCCCACTGATCCGTTTTCTTTTCCTCTGCCGAACACTTTTCCTCCGTCCCTCTGTCTTCTCAATTTCTTGTTCCTTCACACCGGTCACCTTCCCTCTTCTCAGTCTCCTTTCTTCAGTCTCCGTGTCACAACTCTGCTCCTTCTGTGTTGTAGAATTTCCAACTCTCTCCGCGTCATCCCTCTCTGCTCCATCTATTTCTATGTTGAGTCTCACCTCCATCTCCTTCACTATATCCTTCAACTTACACACCTCCTTCATCAGACATTTCACCCTCAAACACCCCATACATCGAAAGGTGAATCCGTCATCTTTGGTCTCTGCCCATGATTTTGGACAGCCAGACAACGCAAAATCCACCCAGCTCTGGCAGTCGTTGCAAACTAAGTGTCGTTTTGCCCTGAGTTGCCGCTTGCAAGGTGCCATATCATAATTTATTTATGTTCAAAATAGTTTTTGTATAGTCTTTGAAAACACTTTTCTGTGTACAATTTACACCAGATTGTTTAAGTTATAGTTAGTTATATTTGTGAACATATAGTGACACACCGTGCTTTACCTTGTTACGATGTCGATGACAATGTATTCAAGTTAGATACAAGGTAGTCTTTACAAAGACTGTTTCTTGTGTACTAATATACACTTTAAAAGGTTGTTATTTCAGATTTTAATTACTCATCTAACTACATCGATTATCTCAAATAACGCTATTCTATTGTCGTTCACGCTACGTTAACTTCGCCAGTGACCTACTTTGTAAAAAACGTTCCGATTACATTAACGTCCCCAATTATCGCTCGCAAATCGCCTGCTTTTAATCTACCTTAGATTACTCCCTCCAGCAAACTTTTAACACAAAATATTGCTTAATATATATCTATAATTACGTTATGTATGCTATACACTCAATAATATCACTTATCTTGATCAAATATCCTTATATTTTCGCAAATTTGCTGCACCAAATTCAAACCAATTCACCACCGGAAGTTTCCCTGTCAGAATTCAATTCAGAATTGGTGTAGTGGTTAGCACATCCGCTTGGCATACCAGCGCTCTTAGTTCGAAACCTGGACCGGGCAGGCATGATATTTGGTGTAAAAACCTGGCTCTCAACATTGGGGATTGTGTATCCCTCGTGCCTCGGAGATCATATTAATGTTGGTTCCGTCTCAATTTGGGACGTAAAAGAACCACTGAGGATCTTCCAGGTCTCCAAAGTTGTAGTAAACGTCAAGGCCGTAGAGCACGCTGAAGTGCTCACAACCACGTCCCACTCTCTTGCTGCCATTTTCATATTGCTCGTAAAATAGCCTAGCAGTTGTCTTCGAGTGTAACTATCACAACTTTCGAGTTGCGCAGCCGACGAGTTTCCGACAGAAGTTTCACCTTGTTTCGGTTGTGATTGGGTCGGATTATTGTGCTTCGCTTTCTTCTTGCCTGCGGGGTGCACCGGTTCATCGATGAATTCCTCTCTTGCCGTGTCTTGGAGATCCCCGATATTGCTGTTACTGGGCACGCCATTTTCCGCTGCGGTTATTGGGCTTGCCACCTTCCACTGCTGTTATTGGGTTTGCCATCTTCCGCTGCTGTTATTGGGATTGCCCTCTTCCACTGCTGTTATTGGGATTGCCATCTTCCGCTGCTGTTACTGGGCTTGCCTTTCTCCGCTGCTGTTAATGGGCTCGCCACCTTCCACTGCTGTTACTGGATTTGCTATCTTCCGCTGCTGTTACTGGGCTTGCAATGTCCCGCTGCTGTTACTGGGCTTGCCATATTCGGCTGCTGTATCTTGGCTTACCATGTCCCGCTGCTGTTACTGTGCTAGCCATCTTCCGCTGCTGTTACTGGGCTAGCCATCTTCCGCTGCTGTTACTGCATGGGCTTGCCATTTTCCGCTGACTCTTCATAGTCCCCACCATCAGAACTTGCCCTTTCCAGCTCATGGCCCCAAAAATCGTCTTCGCAGTTTTATGACGTTCCATATATTTTCAGGAGTCGCACTCAACCCATGGATGCTGTCGTACATAACGTGGGAAAACGAGGGGTGGGGAGGAGGAGGGATGCTATTAGATATTTTGTCGCGGTGGCGTTCCGCCCATAGTACCCCAGCATATTGGCCTACATTTTTATATGAATCGTACAGCAATGCGTGATTTGGTTACGCCCATGGCCTACCTATTATTACGAACATACAACCTCTGGACATTTCAAGGAAAGCGCTGTGATTGAATGAACGTTTTTGAAGTAGACAAATCTGAGTAAGAAATAGCAATAGGATCTAAAACCTATCAATATTAAACTGAGTTAGATATATGGTTTTCACAGTTGCACACGGGTTAAATACTACCCAATGTCTTGAAGACAGCCACACGAGGGCTGCTTTTGACGACTATACGGCCTCGAGCATTGATCGTTGGTCCGGCCCTCCGGGCCGCGGATGCCGGGTAGAATGCGGGGTAGATTCCGGTTATGGGGTCAGCACACTGTTAGTTTTCTCATTGGCGACCATGTTAACGTTTTGTCTGATTATAAGAAAACGTGACCTAGAAAATGTATTAAACTTCTCACCTGCTGTTATCATCATCTCATCTCAGGGGGTGGGATTCGTAGATTTATGGGGATGCTTTGTTGGGAGGGAAGATATGTACATGAGAGATGGCCTACATCTAAGTGGAAAGGGGGCAGCAGTTTTCTCAGAGAACTTGCTGCAATCTGTTGACAGTGGGACAGGCTGCATCTATTTAAACTAGATTCGCAGGGGGGATTCACAGAGAAGCCTGAAACTGGAGGCATAGATAAAGACAGCAGAAATAAATCGGCAAAGAACAGCCTGGAAAACTGTTCTGAATCAGGATATAAATGCATTTGTTTAAATGCAAGGAGCATAGTAAACAAAAGAAGTGAACTAAACATTATGGTAGAAGATATTGACCCTCACATAATAGGTATAACCGAATCGTGGGCCACCACTGATATATCAGATGCCGAATTGGGACTAACAGGATATGTAATGTTTAGGAAAGATAGAATAGGAAGAAAGGGAGGTGGAGTTATTTTATATATTAAAGAATCTATCCAGGCTTATGAAATAAAATTAGAAAGAGAAGCAGATTGCGAAGAAGCTGTTTGGTGTAACATAGTTACAGGAAACTCAACGTTAACAGTTGGGTTAGTTTATCGAAGTCCAAACATAAGCATAGAAGAGAATGAAAAAATACAAAACGCTATAAGGAAAGTAAGCAAACGGAACTGTATTATTATGGGGACTTTAACCATGGGCATATACAATGGAAATCTCTACAGAGTATGGGGAGTGAGGACCACAAGTTTTTAGTTTTAGTACAAGATAGTTTCCTTTCTCAACATGTGCTAGAACCAACCAGGAGAGAGAATGTGTTAGACTTAGTTTTGTCCTCACAGAAAGAATTAGTTGACAATGTCAAGATATGTGAGCCACTGGGGAGTAGTGATCACAACCAGATACATTTTACCATCAAAGTAAAATCAGAAAGGAATAGTAAAAAGCAGTATAGGAGAAATTTCCACAAAGGAAGGTATAAGGACATGAGGAAATATTTAGCAAAGATAGACTGGAATAACACACTGAAGAATAAGACAGCAACCGAATGCTGGAATATCTTAAATAGTGAAATTAAGTGCATAGTCGATAAATTTGTACCTTTCAAAAAACAAGGGAAACGGTCTAAAAAGAAACACTTATCGAAAGAAGCCATTAGAAAAATTAAGTATAAACAAATGATGTGGAAGTCATATAGATGTACTGGAAATGATGAAGACTACAACATTTATAAAGAAGCACTTAATCAAGCTACAACTGAAATTAGAAATTCAAAGAGAAGCTATGAAAAAAAATTAGCTAGTAATATAAAACATGACAGTAAGAGTTTTTATGCGTATATTCGAAGCAAACAGAAAGTTCAGGATAAGGTCGGTCCTCTAGAAGATAGTGCTGGAAATACAATATCAGAGGGATTCTTAATGGCAGAAGACCTGAATGAGTATTTTAGTTCAGTGTTTACCAGGGAAGATATTAGTTCACTGCCAGTACCAGAGGCTAAGTTCAAGGGGGCAGATTCAGACTATTTAGGACAGTTAGTTGTAACCTCGGAAATGGTAGCTAAGAAAATAAGGGCTATGAAGGATAATAAATCACCTGGAGTGGACGGGATTCCGCCCAAACTACTATTGGAAATTGTAGAACAAATTAGCGTACCGCTTGCAACAGTTTTCAATTTGTCATTAGAAGAGGGAGTGGTTCCTTTAGAATGGAAAGAGGCAAACATTATACCGTTATTTAAAAAAGGTTCGAGAAACAAGTCAGAGAACTATAGACCAGTGAGTTTAACATCAGTGATTTGCAAATTATTAGAAAGACTAATTAAAGATCACATGGTGGATTTTCTTGTTAAACATAACTTGATAAACCCATCTCAACATGGGTTTTTAAAAGCGAGGTCATGCTTAACAAATATGTTATGTTTTTTGGAAGACATCACTAGGTGGGTAGATGAGGGATCACCAGTAGATATCATCTATTTAGATTTTCAAAAAGCTTTCGACAAAGTACCACATCAAAGATTACTCCTTAAGCTAAAGGCCCATGGCATAGGAAATGGTATAATAAACTGGATAGAAAAATGGCTGAATGACAGAAGACAACGTGTAGTAGTTGATGGGGAGGCTTCAAACTGGAAATCGGTATTGAGTGGGGTACCACAGGGATCAGTACTAGGACCTATATTATTCTTAATATATATCAACGATTTGGACGATGATATAACAAGCAAGGTGTTAAAATTTGCGGATGATACAAAAGTGTTTAGAAGGATTAAAAGTGATGGAGACAGACAGCATTTACAAGATGATCTTGATAGGTTGATCAAATGGTCTGAAAAGTGGCAAATGCTGTTCAATTTTGGGAAATGTAAATGCCTCCACACAGGTCATGGGAATGAAGAGGTAAAATATAAAATGGGGGGTACTGTTCTAAGTACTACTGTAAAAGAAAAGGACTTAGGGTTAACCATTAGTGCTGATATGAAGGTTTCAGAGCAGTGCGGAATTGCAGCGTCAAAGGGAAATCAAATCCTTGGATTAATTAGGCGAAATATAGCGTATAAGAAAAAAGAATTAATAGTACCGCTGTACAAAACAATAGTGAGGCCTCATTTAGAATATTGTATACAAGCATGGAGGCCATATCGCAAGAAGGACATAGATATGCTAGAAAGAGTACAGAGGAGAGCGACTAAAATGATACCAAAACTGAGGGATCTTAGTTATGAAAAACGCCTAAAAGAATGTGGTTTAACAACACTAGAGACCAGGAGATTGAGAGGAGATCACATAGAAGTGTTTAAAATATTGAATGGTTATGAAAATATTGATAGAAACATTTTTTTCTCAGTTAAGAAAGATAGAAGGACCAGAGGACATGAAGCTACATTAGTAAAGGAGCAGTGTAGATTAGATATAAGAAAGTTCTCATTCTCACAAAGGACTGTAAATGAATGGAACAGATTATCTCCTGATTGTGTTGGTGCTAGTAGCGTGAATATGTTTAAAAATAAAATCGACACACACCTAAAAAAGGCGGGATACATGTAGATAAAAAGTATTGGACTCTCGATAAGCCAAAAGGCTTCCTTGTCCACCTGCCATCCAGAGTAATTTTCTGGATGGCAATCTTGTTAAATCTTGTTAAATCATTGACATACTGATCGAGTTTAGTCAAAATCTAATATTTCAAGCTCTTGCAAAATGCCTGTATGTATGACACCCGTCAATATTTACAAATGGATGCAGGCAGTAATCCGGCTAAAGTGCCAACTAGCCAAATTGCTACCAAATACCCTTCCGCTTAGTAAAATCAGCTAGAAAGACACCATTTTACTGTCAACAGCTTCTACAATCACATCTAGAAATCTGACTACTCAAATGCACTTATGTCAGTGCAAGTGAATATTGTAAAAAATATGTTCTCAAAAATATACTGCACTTTTTTTGTAACCAAGCAGGAAGTCCAACAGTGTTCTGACCCCTTAGGCCGGGTAGGCCCTCCGGGCCGCATGCATTAATGGCGTTAATGTCGAGTCCGTGTGGATACGACGCCTATGCCCCCAGGCCCCCCATAGATTCGCCTTTTTATGATACCTTTCGTTTTCAATTTTGTATTTAGTTTTATTCAAACCACTATGGCATAAACTGTACACGTAACTACTGGCTCTACAGCCAGAACGAAGTGATGGCATTTGGAGAAAACACCTATACCTCTAGGGCCAGGTTCTCTTCCCAGCGAATTCACGTGGCTTTGTGAGAGTCGACCAAGCGAAATTATGTTCATGCTAGGCGAACTATGTGGGTTAGGTTTTTGTCGCTGTCTCAGCTGGGCAACTATAGAACTGGCCTGTAGCGAAGAAACTCTTCACAATTGTTTATTGTAGATTGTAGGCCCTATCCAGGTGTGACCCAGGTAGGTTTATGAACAGAGAAAGACTAATTTATATATTACGAAATTCCTAGAGCGTTGGTTATTTGTCTTCACTCCGAGTTAAGTACAGGGTCGAA
The DNA here is from genome assembly GCA_020002185.1 of Paraescarpia echinospica. Taxonomy (NCBI): domain Eukaryota; kingdom Metazoa; phylum Annelida; class Polychaeta; order Sabellida; family Siboglinidae; genus Paraescarpia; species Paraescarpia echinospica. Next base: position 12,816,582 of record CM034541.1, read on the forward strand.
ACGACGCTCCTCTAGTGAACTCTGTTAGCTGGTTTGCCCAGTTCTTTCCCTTATAGTTCCATGTTTCTTTAGTGGATCTTCTCCGGCTCTTTTGGGTCTGTCTGTTTTTTGTTTTCCTTGTAGGTTCCACTCTACGACATGTAATGTAACTGTTGTGGGTTCCTTTCGTGTCAATGTGTCGAGTCAAAGTCCACTCTCTTGATGCTGGCCTGACTTGTTCTATTCACGACTGCTGTGCTTGCGCAATGATGTCTTGTCTTAATTGTCATTAGATTTTGAGAATAGTTATGGGACATTTGTGTAAGGCGTAAATTTCGTTTTGTTTTGCTGGTTGGCAGCATGTATGTACAAGATGGAAGGATCTCCTGGTAAGACGAGCAAAGCTGGTTTGTCTGGGCGACAAACAGCGGAGATAATCGTATATGTTGATTTTCTAGGAAACAAAAAACTGTATGACTTTCGGAGAACGCCACTCCAGGTAGGAGACAACACAGTATTACAAAGTTTACCGATTTGATCGAAAGACAGTTTTGAGCGTCGAGTGGAGTAGCTTGGCTCGCGTTTAGAACCAAGTTTAATCAGGTTGTCAAATAGTAGTGTTGCATTGCCAGATGTTTCGAGGAAACGATTTCTAGCTATACATTGAAAACTAAGGCATATAACGTCATCAATGGCGTCCGATCTTTCGTCACTGGACATTTTGCCAATGGCCATTTCGCCAAAGAGCTTTTCCTCCCTGGATATTTACCAACCATTGAATGGGACACTTACACAATTAAAGAAAGATATAAAATAAAATAATACAGTGTCACTATGTTTGAACCGAAACGGCATGTTCATAATTTGTTCATATAATATTCTAAATACTATAATTAATACGTTGATGCTATGCTAACAACCAAATTGTGTTTAATAAACCGGAAACAGTGTTTGTAATTTGACCCCTTCGACCACGAAATAAAAAAAATTAAGTGAAATGGTCAGATTGTAAGCAAACTCTGCTGTCAATACGAATACTGCAGATGTTGGTTATGTTAACGGTAATGCCCGTTTTTGTGTTCGGCGCTTGCGCGATGTTCACATATTCAAGTTAACTAATTCAGCGAACGTCCTGTTGATAACTAACTGCTGATTCCGAGTAAACTAACAGACAACCTCTCTTACAAAAACGCCTCTTACAAAACCAAAAGCTATGCATATATTTTTATAATGTTTAGCTGAATCGGAATATTGTATTGAATAGAATAGCGGAATCGAGTTTTAAAATGTGCTGGAATCGGAATCATGGTAGGGTGGGTGGAATCGGATTTTAAATGTGTTCGGATCAGAATCACTAAAACAGAATCGTCCTGTGTCGTGTATTCTCGGTAGTAAATGTCCTGAAGTTGATATTGATTTTTGTAATAACCGAATCTGGCTAGATCCGTTCTATGCAGAACCTAGGAAGATTGCAAATCCGACGATAATTAAAGGCGCGTCGGCGTCAAGTGTTCGCAGGTTCAGGAACATCATAATAGCTGCTCCTCTGCTATAATTCACAGCTACATTAATTAGTAGAAATCGTATGCTTTTCATCTCTCGCTTTGGGGATCGATCCCAAGGATAATGTCGGTATGATGAGTTCTCTTTGATCTCGTGCGCAGTTGTCGCTGCTATTATTTTGGCGCAGTGCCTAGAGCATCGGTCTCTCAATCGAGAGAATCCGGGTTCGAATCCCGGGCTGCCGTATCGATCCATGGGCAAGTTCGTGTACACATATTCTCCGCGCATCAATTGCAGCGTGTTGCAATGCTTCACAGAGACGTCGAGATGGTGGTCGAAATGACCACAGCTGATAACCAAACTATCCACCAGTCTCTCCCAACAGACAACAGACACTTGACGTTTAAACTGTGTCTCAATGTATCAGTGTTTAACACATACGTGTATACATACATACGTGCAAACGTACATACGTACATACGTACATACGTACATACGTACATACGTACATACGTCCATACGTACATACGTACATATGTACATACGTACATACGTACTTACACACCTACCCACCAACTTTCCAACCCACCCACCGACGCACATGCACACGCATACGCACGCACACACACACACACACACGCAGTTTGATAAACGTGCACGTACACGCGGACACACATCAGTACGTCCGTACATACGCACCATGCATGTGTGTACACACCTCAACACGCACGTTCACTTACTTGCGCGGGGACGCACATATATGCGCACACACACAGCATTTTGTTTTACAGATCCTATGGTATATAGAGGTGCGCTACATATAGAACTAGCTACCATATCGTAGATCATATAATAGATATAGGTCCGAATTTGTTTTGCAAAATGATTGTTATTATGAACGAATATGTGCGCTATGTGGTAACTATGTTAATCACTAGGCGGCAGCACCGTTATAACCCCCAATATGTGTTATATTTATCGAGTAATGCCAATGTAATACCGTAAAATTGATTGATTGATTGTTTATTTCCAAGTAAAAAATGCATACAAAGAGAACTACACGCAATGTACAATACATAAACATGTATACATGGAAATGGGGGAGATATAATTGTTGTACTTATTAATCACTTCCCCCAACACTAACCATAACGTGTACAAGTGTATTAAACACAACACTAACCATAACGTGTACAAGTGTATTAAACACAACACTAACCATAACGTGTACAAGTGTATTAAACACAACACTAACCATAACGTGTACAAGTGTATTAAACACAACACTAACCATAACGTGTACAAGTGTATTAAACACAATACTAACCATAACGTGTACAAGTGTATTAAACACAACACTAACCATAACGTGTACAAGTGTATTAAACACAACACTAACCATAACGTGTACAAGTGTATTAAACACAACACTAACTATAACGTGTACAAGTGTATTAAACACAACACTAACCATAACGTGTACAAGTGTATTAAACACAACACTAACCATAACGTGTACAAGTGTATTAAACACAACACTAACCATAACGTGTACAAGTGTATTAAACACAACACTAACCATAACGTGTACAAGTGTATTAACCACAACACTAACCATAACGTGTACAAGTGTATTAAACACAACACTAACCATAACGTGTACAAGTGTATTAAACACAACACTAACCATAACGTGTACAAGTGTATTAAACACAACATTGGTAACAACATAGAAATATATCTAATAAGTAAAACTGCCAGCACCCTATATAACAAAACTGCACATAATATTAAACAATACAACAAAATAATAGCAATAAACAATTACTGTTTTAATTGTGCATTTATGTTTTATGTTTATCTTACCAGTCTCTCATAACTCTCTTTTGATTGGTCCATGCATGGAATGCTTAATTTGTATATAATATATTTGTATTTTAATGCATACGTATTAGGGGTGAGGCTATAATAAAATACTTACTTATTACTCAGTTACTTACTTATATCTTATATATATATATATATATATACGTATTTCTATTTTATTTTGACCATACATACATTGTATGTGAAGAAGTTTCCCAAATTGAAAATATAACATAAATAAACATAATAAATATCTATATATATATATATATATATATCATTATATGTATTATGTTTATTTATGTTATATTTTCAATTTGAGAAACTTCTTCACATACAATGTATGTATGGTCAACATAAAATACGAAGCACGTCTGTCTTATCTTAGAGATCTATTTCACTAACGTACTATGAGCTCAAAATCGCGATTTTGCTGTTTAAATCAATCTGATTTCTCTCCTTGAGAGTAATCTTGTGTATTGAGAACTCCCAACACCAGGACACCCCATGCACCGGGACACTGTCACCGGTGAGTCACGGAAATAGTGTCATCAGTGATACAACGGAGGCGTTTTTCATTTGAAGAAGCCCCTTAAATTTAAGAACATATTCTGTTTAATGATGGATGTTCTTTGCGAGTTCATTATATCAGTGAAGCTGTCCCCTGTGTCCAGGTGTAAGTTTAAATGATAGTTGTCTCGACGTTTTGAAACTCAATACCGTGTCTGACCAGCTTTCAGGGAATGACGCCAATAGATCCTGATGAAGCAACATATACGACAACTAGGGTAGTACATGTCATCAGTTGAGGAGTTTTAATTAAGCTATTGTTATATGTGATTTTCTGTTTACCTATGACGAGGGGTACATATCACTTTAAACGTTAATATTCAAAGGCATACATAGATGAATCAGTCAACGATTGTGTTTCTGTACTACGTGGCACAGGGAAGGCTTATCCTCGTGTGTATTGTGTATAGGGCGTATTATACACTGGCAAAGATGTTTTCATAAATTTCCATCGCTATAGAACGCGTGTTTTTACAACAACAAAAAACGTGGTCTGGCGGTTAAGTGTTGGTACCGCAACGGTATCATGTCGTCGACTAAACGTAGGAGGATCCAGGTGGTTTAGAGGACACCCTACACTTTTGAATGCTGTCAGTGGTGCTGACGCTCCGGCGGAGTGATGCTCAAGCTCCGGCGAAACATCTTCAAAAGCTTAAACAAATGCAATTATAAAAATTATTACATCCTAGCGGATTTCGTAGCCCGTTAGATAGCACCACTAAATATAAGGAAAACGTTTGTATTGCCAAACAGCTACGCAAATTTTATTCGACGAATGTGTACGCATTTTGTAGCCTGATTGATAGATAATTACATATCATGACATTGGCACCGGAAAGGGGGAGGGGGAGCTGATCCACCGGTGTTTTCGGGGGGCGGGGTCACTTGAATGGTTCTGGTGAGTCTCAAAGGGGCGTGAAGTTGGAGTGTTTTGGTGAGCATCAGCTCCCAATATTCACTACATTCTACATCATTGTGAATTTATGAAAATCGCAATAGGCTAATAAATCAAAACAAATTAAATGAACTAATATATATATATATATATATATAAAACATATATATATATATATACATATATATATATATATATATAGTTATGTTGTATATACTTTTTGTAGTGTTATTGTTGCGTTAAACATAATTGACAGAGAACCAGGTTCCATATGATTGTATCAGCTGTGTTTCAGTTAAATGTTAATGGCCAGCCGTCATGCTCTGTTTGGACATGTTTCAGACCCAAGAACAACGCTTCTCTCAGGCAAATGTCGATGTTCTATTCATTGCATGTCAGTATTGCTTCGTAGATCACACACACACACACACACACACACACACACACACACACACACACACACACACACACACACACACACACACACACACACATATATATATATATATATATAGAATGTTGGTATGTATAACTACTAATAAGGGCCTTAGCTATGACATACATTTTTCATGGTTTTGCACGTTTAAGTTTTTTTAATGTTACATATATCGGCGCGGCAGCTTGCCCCTATTTTTGGAAGATACACTAAAATTGTGTCATTGCTCCCTTCTACTTAGTGCCTACGTCGGGAAAAATAAAAGATCCTACGTAGGGAACTAGAAAACTTAATGAACTAAGAATGGGACCAATCTACCAAATAATATCTAAACACTAGGCAAATATATGTTAGAGCGCAGTACGTATACTGTCGCACACAGACGCACACAGAGACACACAGACATATGCAGACCCACGCAGAAATAAATATGCAGACACGCACAGACACACATAAACACAGTCAGACACACACAGACACACGTAGATATGCGCAGACATATGCAGACACACGCAGACATACACAGACACACACACACACACACACACACACACACACACACACAGTCACACACACACACACGCGCGCGCACACACATACACACACCACACACATACACACACACACACACACACAACACAGAGAGAGAGAGAGAGAGAGAGAGAGAGAGAGAGAGAGAGAGAGAGAGAGAGAGAGAGAGAGAGAGAGAGAGAGAGAGAGAGAGAGAGAGAGAGAGACAGAGGGAGACAGAGAGAGAGAGACAGAGAGAGAGAGAGAGAGGTAGAGAGAGAGAGAGAGAGAGAGACAGAGAGAGAGAGAGAGAGAGAGAGAGAGAGAGAGAGAGAGAGAGAGAGAGAGAGAGAGAGACACGTAGACATGCGTAGACATATGCAGACAAACGCACACACAAACATACGTTCGGGTTCCGGGCTACATAAGAACACACTTTTTACATTTCCACATCCACACATGCACACACGCACCATGCAAACACACACACAATACACGCTCGTACGCACGCACACACACACATAAGCAGGCACGCACGCAAACACACACACACACACACCCGTAAGCAGGCACGCAGGCAAACACACACACACTCACACATAAGTACGCACGCGAATATCCGAGAGTATCCAGTCAGACTGTGACGCCACGTCTGGAACTGGATCGACTGGTTACGAAATCCACCAGGTTTTTGCGTGAATACCATACAAATGACCATACAAATGAAAGCACTCGTTTCTCACTCGTTGGGGGTTGCTGTCAGGGGGAACCCAGCACCTAAAGTTGATGTCATTGTCATTCCTTACTCAAGGAACACCAGGGAGAATTATAGTTTAGCTTTGGCGTGGTTCCCAAGAATACTTGTAGGATGTTGCCCTCTTCAAAGGGGAGATTTCGGTGGCAACCTGTCACCCAAGACATAGCAGCAACTATTTTGTGTAGTATCGGACGATGGTCCCTTCAGTTCATATGGGTCACCTATTTTGGTATCGTTTATATAAATAACAGCTCTTGGCTCCTGCTCTGTTACACGAATATCCAATTCCCGCTGTATCTGCCATGGTAGCATATCCTGTTATTATAAGTATAAAATGCGGGATTGGTCAGAATGATGTAGTTAAAGAATGCGGACGTAAATTAACTTTAGTCCGTTGAAATAGTTTTAACAGCACCTGAATCATGCGTTGTTTGTATGTTAAATTTGCATTATGAGATCGTCCATTATTAAATACAAATTCCAATTAATCAACTACAGTTGTTAGTCAAACTAGTTGGCATGTTATCATTCAATGTATATGTTCTAGGCTTGAGACAAATGATACAATACCGCACTGCCACGGAATTGCGCTACGCACGAACTTGGCCTGGGACACTACTATTTAAATATGTTGACGCAGTTAGTCTTATTCATGAGTCATTGTGACATTGATTTCACAGCATATTGTGGCAATGGATATTGCATATTAACAACATCTTACAAATGGAACTTTTATATATTTAGATACTCAAATATTCAGGATTACATGGTTTCAATGTAAAATGTACTTACGTTAATTAAATATAATTACAATATCAACATTAGACAGTCTATATCAGGTATGTCAGTAGTACTTTAGGTCAACTGGATGAGTCGCCGAGGAGGTGCAGGAGTATCCATGGAGAAATTATAAGATGGCGGCTGTCATGGTGGTCACGTGACCTACCACCTAGCGGATATAAGTGTATGTAGTGCCACCTGGCGGTATATGGTACGTGTAAGATACCATATTTAAAAGCGACACAAACGCGTTAAAGTAAGACAATTGTACAAGTCTGGCGTGTTGGGCGGCTAAAGTTTTACAAAGTTACCTCAATAATGTACTAAAGTGACTAGAATTTACGATGTATGCGCGTTCATACGCTAACAATTCACTACACTGGCACGAATTTACGACACATACGCATTAAAGTGATAACATTGTACAAGTCCAGCGTGTTAGTCAGCTAAATGTTTACAAAGTTACCTCGGTAATGTACTAAAGTGACAAGATTTACGACTTTCACGCGTTCATACGCTAAAAATTCACTACATTGGCACGAATACGCATTAAAGTATAAACATTGTACAATTCTAGCTTGTTGGTAAGTTAAATTTTACAAAGTTACCTCGATAATATATTAAAGCGACAATAATTTACGACCTCCAGGCGTTCATACGCTAAAAATTAATTACACTGGTACGAATTTACGACACATACAATTACAATAAGAAAATTGTACAAGATTATCGTTTTACAAAGTTACCTCGGTAATGTACCAAAGTGAAAAAACTTTACGACTTACACGCGTTCATACTCTAAAAAACAACCGCAATCTTACAATTTCACCATGGGACCACCACCACCGGTGATGTTTCAAATACATGACCTACTAAGAAGCATACTAATTCTACAGTTCTCGACACGTACTGTCACATGTACATACCGTTCCATGGTTCTTCCTTATCTGTCCCCGTCTATTGCCCTGGCTTAACCTCTTATCATGTCGCATTGCAACGTGGTGTCTGGGTACACCACTGTGTTCCGAGTTACTGCCCCTGATAATGACGAACTGGGTCAAAGTCTGTGTTTTCAATACCCCTCCTATGTGTAAGATTTAACGTATCATTCATACAGCCCTTTTCGATGATCCGTCATATGGCGCCCCTCGCAATTGTACAATTGAAGGTGAGTCATATATGCATGTTTCTAAATTTGGACGTGTTCTAGCCGGTTCTGACCGGTTTTATCCGGTTCTAACAACTTGAAACTGGTTCAATCCGATTCAAACAGGTTCAATCAGGTTCTGAAGGATTATATCGGATCATAACGGATTCTATCGGTTTCTAATAGAACATGTATCAAACGTCACGGATCAATGACTACACTGATGGAGGAATAGGTGCGCGTGCGTGAGTTCGCGTGTGACTAAGGGACATGTAGCTGCGCGTGAACTCAGACAGATGAATAGTATATGCGTGCGTGTGTGCATGGAATACATTGGAAAGTCACTCTTCAATACGAAAGGTCATACGAACAACTAAGAGTACCATTTCAACTAAGTTTATTCTATGAGAGTACACATTACATTAATTTTTATAACACATTGTCGTTTCAATATTATGCACTACATATATAATGTTAGAGAACAAACAGGTATTGGTTTGAATAACAACACCATTAGTATCATATCATAAACTGACTAAGAATAAACTAGTCTTAACTACAACATAGTATTCGACTATACCACAACATCTACAACACGCATTAATCTAAGACTACTAAGCACAATCTAACATTAACTTTGAACCCCAATTACACCTCAATTACCCATAATTACCCTTCATTACCCCTAGTTACCTCTTGTTTACCCCGAATTACCCATAATTCCATTTAGTTACCCTTAAATACACCTTATTACCTCTTATTTACCCATAATTACCCCTAATTACACTTAATTACACATAATTAACCCTTAGTTACCCTTAAATACCCTTAATTACACTACACTAAAACTACACTAGACTACACTGCACTACACACGCACGCACGTACGCATACGCGCACCCATGCACGCACGCGTACGCACACTAATTATCCCTTAGTTACCCATAAGTACCTCATAATTACCTCTTAACCCGTAAATACCTTTAACTACCCACAGTTACTCCTTAATAGGAGGCACTCATTACCTGCTTTCAGCCTGCCCTTTCGGTCAGGGGACGCTACTCCTATATTAAAATATGGTGTTGTGTTTCATTTACATTAAATAGTTCGTTTTTTATACTGTATACCTCAATAAGACGCTGATGACCTCTTCACCACCCCATCCTATAATAAACCAAACCACCAACCCGCCCTTCAGCCCGCTAGTCCAATCCGCCCGTTTAGCTATGGAGCGCAACCTACTTCCGGTCACGTGACTACAAAGATGCCTACACCGAAGGCTGAGTCAGCCGTCATCTTAAAATTTAACTGACGCAGGTATTGGTTTCAACAACAACACCACTAGAATCATATCATAAACTGATTAAGAACAAACTAGTCTTAACTACAACATAGTAATCGACTATACCACAACAATTATAACACGTATTAACATAAAACTACTAAGCACACGCTAGCATTAACTTTGAACCCTTAATTACCCTTAATAATCCTTACGTACCCCTTGATTACCCCTGAGTTACCCTTAATTACCTCTAGTTACCTCTTATTTATCCTTAATTGCCCCTAATTACACTTAGTTACCCCTAAATACCCTTAATTACACCTTAATGGCCCCTAATTACCTCTTATTTACCCTTAAACACCCTTAATTACACCCTTAATAATCCTTTCTTATCTCTTGATTACCCCTGAGTTACCCTTAATTACCCATAGTTACCTCTTATTTACCGTTAGTTCACGTACCAGAGTGGTTCGTGTATTTTCTAATGAAGTCCCTCAACGGCATGAGAATAACGCCGAGTATATTCTTATCCACTTTGCCACGCCTCGAACTCTTGCCCCAATATCCTTCCGTATTAAGAACATTTTCATCCAGACGTGCGTTCCCTGTATCCATCAAACGTTTGCGCAGTTGAGAGTCACGGAATTCCATAGCGAGAATGGCGTACATTATATAACTGCGTTGTGCTAGCCATGCAGATGTTAATTCCGCTTTCCATGTTATCCGCTTACTGAGATAGTTCGCCTGTAATCCATTATGCACATTCTGGATCTTTCTTGCTGTGATTACATTGTCAAAATACCTGGCCTTCTTGTATTGGTACGCAGCTTCAGCGCAACATAAGTGTTCGCCCTATATGTAGATATTACACGGAAAGAAGTTTGACAGGTAATGTCCAGCTCTCCTAAACTGTACGTCCATTTTCACCATATGTTGCAACTGTTTAACGTTAGTACTGGCCACTCGTAAAGTTGTTATCTTCTCGATGCCTGGGCGTCACAACATGTGACGGAGTTCTGTCCTCGATAACTGTCGCCGTTTTCTGATAAGGCACCCTCACACAGTTGTTATCTTCTCGATGCTTGGGCGACGCGTCATGTGATCGGATTATGCACTCGGTAATTAACGCCTGTTTCTGATAAGGCGCATCTCCCACATGGGACTCCTTTGTGATATCACGTGATTACGTCACTTTAAAAAGTCCTTTCTTATCTGTCACCGTACGTTACCCTGCGTTAAGCTCTTATCGAATCACCTATCAACGTGGGGTCTGGTTACACTGTGTCTCAACCAGGTATACCTCGTAATGTCGAACTTGGTATCAATAATGCCCGTCCTATATGTAAGATTGAACGTATAATTCATACTGACCGTTTTCAAAATTTTGATTTATGTTTCAATGTGGCATCGGTGTTGATAGATAATTATAACTTTGTAAACTTTGAAATATGGTGTTTTGTTCATTTCTACTTATACGTATTAATTCATACAGACCGTTTTCAAATGTTTTATTTTTGTTGCAAAGTGGCATCGGTGTTGATAGATAATTAAAACTTTGTGAACTTTGAAATATGGTGTTTTATAATAATAATAAGATAACTTCTATTGCGCCTAAATCCTTGGAAACCAAGCTCAAAGGCGCATCAAAACAAAAGGATTGGTCAATCTCAAAATCCATGCGTAGTATTCCAGTTGTCTACAGAAGGGTCAAGGGAGCTACGGTGGATAAGCAAGGTTGCAAAGATAAGTTTTTAAATGACGACGAAATTTTGTAATATTGTCAACTGATCTAACACCAAGAGGGAGAATATTCAAATGAGTTGGTGCAGCAACAGAAAAAGCCCTAGTTGGTTGACTTTAGGAACAAAAAGTAGACCAGATGGTTGCTTACTGGACAGTGCCTGGTATGTAATGGTACATATCTTAAATAGGATACGATATCGTACAGGAAGCCAATGCAAAGACGTAAAAAGTGGTACAGAGCGAGAAAAACGAGGAGATCTTGTAACTGCTTTTGCTAGACAATTTTGGACGTGCTGAAGTTTTGTGATATCCTTGCTAGCGATATTATAAAGGAGGGAATTGCAGTACTCAAGTATGCTGCTAACAAGCGCTGTTGCAATAGTTTTAGCAACAGAAAAAACAATACCGGCGAATACGGCGAAGATCACGAATATGACAAAAAATAGCAGCGACATGTTTGAGATATGTGTTGTCAGAAATTGAAGTTACTATCTAAGATCACACCTAGATTCCGCACCGAGGTTGTATTCCTACTTATATGCGATAGGACATAGGAATTCATCTTACACTCATCCAGTACACATATCAAATTCCGCCAGGTGGCAATACTTGCACTTCTTTCCACCAGGAGGCAGGTCATGTGACCATCATGACAGCCACCATCTTAGAATTTCTCCATGGGTGCCCCGTACCACCACGGCGGCTCATCCAGATGGACCACAATAGTCAATTACCCCTCGATTACCCCTAATTATTCCTTCATGCAAAGTGGCATCGGTGTTGATAGATAATTAAAAAACTTTGAGGGACGGTGTTTTGTTCATTCCTACTTATACACGTCACAGGAGGCACAACCTCTATAAGTTTCCGCCATATTTGTAAACTTTGAAATATGGTATTTTTATATACCTACTTATATGCGATAGGACATAGGAATTCATCTTACATTTATCCAGTACACGTACCATATCCGGCCAGGTGGCACTGCATACACTTCTTTCAGCTAGGTGACAGTTCACGTGACCATCATGACAGCCGCCATCTTAGAATTTCTCCATGGATACTCCTGCTCCTCCTCGACGACTCATCCAGATGGCTTAAAATACTACTGATGTATGCATGTCGATGTGTAATGTATGCATGTCGATGTGTACTCAATAATAAAAAATGCATATCTTATCATACCTGATTTTTATTTGTGAGATTTTTGAAAATCTTCAACTATCGTTTTCTCAGATTGAGTATTATATGTCTAAAGTACATTTTGAACTAGGCTCTTCAATTTTATTATAAAACGACGCAAAAGATGAAACATTATACATGCATGCCATACGTTTGTTATTACGCTGGCCGTTGAAGGGGAAATTTTGGAAAAGCATAATTTAAAAAATCACATCATTAAATAATGTTAACGTTATACAAAAATACGCCCACGACCCCGTTTCATTTCAAGTACTTTGAAACACCGGAACCTACCAACAGTAGCATAGCATCAGACATGTATGCAATGCCGTCAAGTGGGGTGTGTTGCCAAACTTAATCATGCTCACACTTCGTGTACTTCTACGTGTCAAGTTGATCTACTTTGTTCTGGTAGTGATAGTATGCATGAGTAATTGCTATAACAATGATGTACGTTGGGTAGTAGGCAATATTCGATAGTTGCAGGTAAGTATAATCAGGAACGGGATCCCTTGTTAAGTGCGTTCGTCACATAGCAACACGTGTTGACAGGAACATAGACATTGGAAGGAATCTAATGAACTCGTGCGAACAGTGTTAACATAACAAATTGACATTGCTGTCATGCGACCTGACTTGTGTGTCTACGGGGATGCGTATGAGTGTGTACAAGCTCATGCATGTCAATATGTGTGTGAAACTGTAAATACCTATGTCAATATTGTGCGACATCGTGCATTAAACCAGCAGGGGTGGGGAGTAAAACTTTGTTCTAGCTGTTGGTTTTACTAAACAAAATAAATTAATAATGACGTTGTTCTACGCCGAAACGACAACGATTATGATAATGACGACAACGACGACGGAGATGACGATCAAGATTGCACGCTTTCAAAACTGTACACTCTGGCTTTACATACATGTTATCATAACTTGCAATTATATTACTATATTAAATCACAATTATTATAAAAAATAGTTTATAAAAATGTTTACAAATTGGAAGAATTATTGTTTTGCTTTAGTAGATATTGTCGTCGTCGTCATTTCGGCATTGAACACCATCGTCATTTACTTCAGTTCATGTGAATAATTGTTAACATTTCAAGCTAGCCATTCATAAGGTCAAACTCCCAATTCATGCAGATTTAAGATGTTCGCTCTTTCGTTGGCTGGTTTATTATTCCGACAAGTACCACGTATGATGATGGTATTTGGAGAAGCGTCACGTTCCCTACACCAACATCTTCTTTGGTATATGCATGAAGTGTTTTGATGAATGCCATGTTATTTACTGGTGTCGTGTGGGGGATTAAACCAGGCGCAAACATATATACCGTGAAAATGAAGATAAGTTGATACATTGCTTTTATCTCCAACACGGTGAATGAGGACGAAACATGAGCACGTAGGGAGCATGTATTGCGCTTTCACCATTCATCTCATGCCGTGCATCGCCGTAACGACAACGAGCTATACATAGTACCACCGTTTGGGCGGACCTCCAAGACGAATATTCAGCTCTAGAAGTTCTCTGCAATCGTTTCTAGATTGCTGTTTTGCAGCAAACACTGACATGTCTTCCCTGCCTTGGCCTTCCCCATTGCTTTTTAGATCTAAAGAATAGCTGAATATTAGGCCATTGGATCCTCTCGGTCAAACAAAGAAAGAAACCAGAATAATGAGTTATATGATGTCACACCGACAGTTGAGAAGTTCTTTCCCAGTTTTTGCATGTGTAGTATTGGATACACTTACATGAAACAACATCATCTTGTCCATGTCATCCAAGTTCCACAGTTTAATTACGTCATTAGAGCTGTCGCCATCTCGTCAAATGGTCCTCGGAACTTCTTCTCCTTGTGAAATAAGCACAGGCAGGCAAGGTACGTATACATGTCAACATGTAATGGTCAAATTGATTTAAATTAATAGTTCATGGTGGCGTCGTAGATGCAAAACAAATCGTTTCACCCCTTTACCCCGGTGTATAATCCACAGAGAGGGACATATGCAGCAAAAGGAATACAACGTATGTATTTACCACATTTACATTGCACGCATACTGAACAGGTTTCTGCCTACATTACCTACACATATCCTCGTCGAGAATAATGGCACATAGGGCTGTAGTGCACTTTCTTCAACTCTGTGTTGTGTTTGACCATCTGTTTGGTTTAATTTATAAACTTCCACCATAATTTTTCGTGGTTTTAATCTATAGTTTTTTTACTTTGTCGTTGTCTGCGTTCAGATGTCCATGTATCTGCCGTAAGGCGCAATTACTGTCACTAAGACAACGGGCTCATATTGAGTTCATAAAATATCCATCATTATTCAAAATCCGTTGTTAGATTGAACGTCCTGTTGTTGGTTGTTTGGAAGATAACTGTTAAGGAGCGAGGCCAATTTTAAAGAGCAGAATCATACTTATGAGCTTATAAGAATATAAGTGACATGTTCCGCTGCTGTTCGTCAGTGAACCAACGCGGTCTCATGGGCGGGGCCTGAATGACGCGTCTTGGCTACATATGACTCAGTTTGCCCATGGTAATGCTACATAAGAAGTGTTTGGGTTTTTGCAACACAACCGACCACTGGCAACAGCAAAGAGTGTAGCTTGTTCCAGATTTGACTTGTTCGGTCGCGCATCATGCAACTTTTTGTAGTTTCCGTTCTGCTATTCGTCGCTGCACTCTCACACACTGGTAAGTCGCGCTCCTCTTAGTTATGTTAACTAACTAACGTACTGGATACTTTCAGACATGCAACATTGTTTTCGTTAAACCATTTTTGATTTGAAATTCCTCGTTAATCCTTACAAATCCTTTTAACATTTTATATTGGTTTAGCGGTGTACACCATTCCTACTCTGTTCGAACGTTATAACCCACCAGGATACGGAATACATATACATTAAATGTTAGTTACATTCACATTAGTTCCGGAGATACAACAATTTGAATGTGGGAAATAGTAAAAGCATAGTTTCGAGAGAAAAAAACAGCTTCAATGTTTTCACCCAGTCGGCTGTTGTTTTCATACTGTCAACTGTGGTTTTTGACAATTATAACTGTGGTTTTTCACTGTATCAGCTTTGGTTTTCACATTATTGACTGCGGTTTCAACACTGTTAGCTATGGTTTTTATACTGTAGACTCTGATTTTTCTGGTGGCTATAGTTTTCACATTATCGGATGTAGTTTGAAACATTGCCATCGATTAAAATAAACATCAAAATAAGCATGCACATTCGTGTAAATTTATACAATTTACACAGTCAACACATGAAATATTGGTCAATTCCGGATCGTGGTAGTATTGAATGGTTTTCTTAGTTCGAACGAAGGGTGTAGTGTTACACAGTTTTTACCATTCGACGTGGGGTAGCGGTTATTTTCGCGGTTCCCTGAAGGATTATTGTGTATGCACAATAATCCTTCACGTGATTTGGGGATTCACCCGTAAGCCTCACCTACTGACGCCTATGATAAATAATTATGACAAAAGCTTTTGCAATTCTATTTTGCGATATAATATCTAGCTAACGCGAAATGTAGCTATTAATAAATTCATAGAGAACATTTTCCATATACATTACCACATACCTGGATGCGTAAACTGAATGCGTTTCATACTTGTCCAAGCCACAAATACATGGTGTAGGTCTTGTGATTTTGAGTGATCCATAATGGCTTCCAAAGCCACAGCAAATGACCACCAGCTTGTTGTGTTATGTTTGCTGCGCGGGCCTTGTGTTTCGGTTCTCTTGTTTGCATGATTCTCTCGCTGCATTGATTTCTTAGTATTTGTTCTGTAGCTAATGCCAAAGCGGCCTTGACTCGATGTCAGTATTTTGGGTTTACAAGTTGGTGTCTTCCTATGCAGAAAAATTGCCTCTTTGACCGAGACAGAAAATATATAATCAGTCGTCAATCTAGTATAGACAAATGCCCGGTGTGTAAATAAATATTATCAAGTACCGCTGGCACGAACAGACGGCACACTGTATTGGTGGGACTTTTGTTTGCTTGTTTCGTTTCTTTGCTTAGCTAAGTTTCATTCAGTTCTTAGCAGGTTAGCAATCGCCTCGGTATATTAACCCTAAGGTACAAACTACACGCCCGTTCATACAGCAACGTGCTACATGTGTATGCATGACAACGTGATAACGTCAAACTGACGAACGACAATACTGTAGCATTTCTGTTATTTCTAGATGGTTAAATCTACTTGCCTGAGGTCTAATTTGGGAAATGAGGAATGTTAAGCCAGTAGATAGACATATTGTTGACCAACCGCCCTGGTTACGTAATTACGGCAACTCGGTTGCAGATGCGCTCAGTGAAGCGTGGTATTCTGTTGCTAGTGTTTCTAGGCAAGCTGTAATCGTAGAGAGGGTGTTCCACAATGCCTAGTTTGAATTGTATATTACATTAGCTAATAGAAAAGATGGAAACCTGTCATATGATGTGTCATTAGGTCTGCTTATATAAACGTTTATTGTACGCATTTTTGCCATCTGGGCGCTGGCGAAGGACTGGGACAGATCCAGGGTTGAACGAGACAGGTTGCCCTGCTGCCAAGAGAATGGCAAGTCAAGTCGTAAAGCGTGGTGGGAATCGTTAACGTGGGTTACGTTCCCAAGCTTTTGTGTGTGCATAATATTCAGTGTCCAGAGTGACTGTTCGATCGAGTTTCGAAGAAGCCATGCCGCCACGTCAGCGGTATATTGAGACAACGTTCCTGTCGGCCCCAACGTATTTGCGTCGATGAGCGATAATCGCGACGCGCTCACCCAACACGGGCCATCCTCGAACAGCGGTCTCACAGCGACAACGTCAGAAAGATTGACCGAATGCGACTCGTAGCGGCCGGCGGTAAACGTATTCTGCCAGGTGTCGTCATTTGCGCGAACCCGTTCATCCGACTTCTCGATCGTTTGCGACAAAACAAGACCTCTCGTTCGAATTCGTAGCGGCCGGCGGTAAGCGTCTGCTGCCCGGCTTCGTCTTTCAGTTGAACGTATTCAACTGACTTCGCAATCGTTTGCGACCGTGCGATTATTGAACGGACGCGACTCGAGAATTCGCGACGTAAGACAGCAATCGTCAAGTGCCCGGCTTCATCACTCGTGCGGCCGAGATACACCGTTCCAACTGTGTTGTGAGCTCGGCGTATTGACTTCAACAAACGTTCGTATATATTCGAGATGGGTCTAGCCCAGTATAAATGTATATTTTCTGATTGAATGTATCTATTATTTGCTGTATTATGATTGGTAGTTATCTGTGTTTTGAAGTGAGGTATTATTACCTTGAAGTATTCACATATATATTTATATGTGTGTGTTATACATATTACTGTGATGAGAGTCCGCGAGGACTAGCTTATACTGCGTATTTATATTATGGGAGTTATTCTTAGATAACACTTGGCGCCTAGTGTATGGTCGTATAGCGGTATAATCCACCTTAGAAAGGAAGTGGAATTTGATAATCGAAAGATTCAGTGTTATTGTTTATTATGTTCTATTAAGATTTGGATACGGGATTTCTTTATTCTGTTTATTTAGTAAATCGAGATATTTACCAAAAGGTAGATATCTTGTAATAAAGTTTATTAAATTTTCCACGTTCTTTGTTGCTTTTTCACGATAACCGTTCTTTCTCATATGCGTTGACCTTGATATATAAGAACCCTACTAGACTGAGCCATCTAGTGTACGGAGACCT
Organism: Paraescarpia echinospica; assembly: GCA_020002185.1. NCBI lineage: Eukaryota > Metazoa > Annelida > Polychaeta > Sabellida > Siboglinidae > Paraescarpia > Paraescarpia echinospica. The sequence goes on from CM034541.1 coordinate 12,834,970, forward strand.
CGCTAATCCGTGACAAATACACATGAACGCTGCCAATGACTGGACGCAACATTATCTAAAAATGTACAACGATTCAGTTATGACAACTATAAGACCATCTTACAAAACGTTCAACAAGATTGTCATATCTCACAGAAAACTACCGCCTATGTAAAAATGTGGTCAGCTGTAAATTAGTTAGAGCCAGCCTAAAATGTATGACTCGTTCCCTGACAATGTGCTGATTGAAATGCTTCATTTTTCTATCTCATTAAATGAAACGAGTAGAGCACATAAACACAAATAATATTTTATTTTTTGTCATATGCGTCGGATTGTGGTAAACACTGGGAGGTTGGAGCTAAACTGCAACTGCACCTCTGCTTCAGACTCACCAAAATCTCCAGTTGCTACCGCCTTGAGGCTCACCAAAAATATTCAACAGCATCCTACTTGCTGAAATATTGGGTGACTCAACTTATCTCCAGTCTTCCACCAAATTGAGGGCTCATCCCCAAGCCCCTATTGATGTAGGCCACATTGCATACTCTTAATATAAGTCGTGAAGTGTTAAACCATAACATCAGCCAAAATGCAGTATTCAACAATGCACGTAAATTAAATCTATGTACTTTTTTAATGTTGTTGGATATTTTTCGCGGTGACGTTCCACATTTTTATCCGAGTCTCAAGCTGCGTTCCAATGGGCTCATTTATATCGTATATATACGACATCGTAACGCCTACTTGACCCAGTTGCATAAATTTACCAGTGGTGAAGTCGGGCTGCTCCTGAACTTTCAAGTTCACTAAGTCGTATTCACGATATACACAAGGTGACTGGATCGCAGCATCACTCACCATTTCGATGCTGTCCGACATAACATCAGAAGACGGGAGAGGAGGGGCGCTGTTAAGGATGTACTGGGATGTACCACAAGATTATGCCGTTTCAGCGCGGAGTTTGCAACTCTGATGATGATTACCAAAAAAACCTTCTACAACATTTAATAAAATATTGGGGGCTAAAAAAAATTACCCAATCTAAATATTGGGACCACCCTTCTCGAAGCCTAAACTTTTTAAATAGCAAGAGTTCAGCTACATCCTTTTAACCCATCGTAACTAAGTACTTGTACATGCGATGCGTGTGCTAAATAAACTTGCGTTTAATTCTGTGTTCATGTTTCACAAGGAAATGGATGTGTAAACTTTCATCTTTTGAAACCGGTACAAACTGAGTAAATTGTATATAATACTATATATACATATCAATCACAATCACAATACTTTATTGTCCCTTGTGAGGGAAATTCATTTGGAGTGTAGAGCAGCATATTAAGACATATAAAACAAATGTACATGCAATATACAGTGTACACAATGTAAAAATAAAAAGAATAAAACTAATAAAAGTTATATCGGTTAAATAAATAAATAAATTAATTAAATATGTTAAATAAATTACAACAGTTTAAAAAAAAGTTAAGTTAAAGTTAAATCATCTCATATATATATATAAGTATATTTGTTTTGTGATATAGTGTTAACATATTTGTGTTTTGTTCTACTTCGGGATTATTTATTACATACTTAAAGATATAGCTTGGTGGTGTTAAATATCATGGAGGAATGTATATAATATGATCAACGTTACCGATGCAAGTGTGCATCTGCAACTAACACAGCAAGAACATAAAAGCTTGCAAACTAATTAAAGAATGTCTAAAAATGACTACTCACGTTGTTCTTGATCAGAATCAATGACCAGGAGTTCTGTCATTGGAAACTAAAGTTGGTTGGTTGTTTGTTTTGAAGGTGATGCGTACAAATGCTACATGTGCACCCTATGTGATATCCCGTTTGTACCCAGTACCGACGGAAACGGCACAACTTGCGAGAGCTCGTATGGGTGCGTGAAGACTACCGTGAATCTGTTCGGTTAGTATATCGCATTACATACATGAACTGTTGTGTATTTTGATGGCAGTACCGCTGAGGATTGGATCTTTCTATTTTGTTGCCCGCACACTGTAGAACTTTCCCCCATTTACTATTCGCACATTCGGCGGATGCCGTCAAGAAACAACTAAATACACACTTGTTCAGCCATTTCTGCAATTTTTAACGGGTTTGGAAATTTTATAGGTATTTTTGAAGTTTTCACATACTTAAACATCTTTATTTGTTTGTATGTGCGGTTTTTAGGATAGGTTTTTACATGTGCATATAGTGTTTACTTGTTAGTGTGTACGAATTATTTTAATGAACTTGTAACGCACCTTTGCGTATCTTAGGCTGAAAAGGCGATATATAACTACATGTATTAATATTACATTATCATTGTTGTTGTTATCATAATTAATATTTCCATTATTACTATTTTAATTTAGAACTAAATACATATCAAACATCAATCACGGACTCATATAAAACAAACAAATTCTAAAACTATCTTTCTGTTGGGACAATGTTTACAGCAAAATATTCAGTACCGGTACAAAGAAAGGAACAAACAATTCGTGTGGATAACGTGGTGACTTCGCGGCAGCACAGGGAAAGACAAGAAATGGGTTAATTGTGAAATACAATCTATAAAGGGACACGCACGCACGCACACACTCTCTCACAGACAAACACACACACACACCCATCCCTCGACACACATGCATACGCATACGCATGCAAACGCACACTCATACACGCAGACACCCACCCACACACACACACACACACACACACACACACACACACACACACACACACACACACACACACACACACACACACACACACACACACACACATCATGAGCAAGAAAGATTACTAAAAGGACGAAATCCCGCACTCCTAGAAAAAAGACTGCAAGAAAAGAATGCGCATTTGGCAAGAAACTGGTAATCACACGTTTCTAAAGCTGCGTTCACTTGTGTTTCAGGAAAATCGGTTGTCTCGCGAAGTTGTATGGCCATCAGTGTGAACAACTATGGTTGTACTGGTATATTGGGTGCTTCGGCGTGTTACTGCAAGGCCGACCTGTGCAACAGCGCGTCTTACCAACAGACCACCGTCACTGTCGTTGTCGGTCTCATTATATGTGCCTTTGTAGCTGCCAGAAGATTCTAATGCCGAACTCGAACATTTTCTCTAATAGTCGCTGCCACATCAGTCTACCAAAACCATTTTCATTTAGTTCAAGTAGGCTTTCCCACAAATGGCATCAACTCACATCGATGTAGTGACTTTATGTGCGTTTCCAGTGGTTACACGCTATAATTACTAATCCGTCGGTGTTGTGTTTGGGCGTTCCTCGTGCGGTGTTTACCTGTGGACAATATTTCAGTAACAGATCACAGCGAGTCCACACTAATTAATAGACGAGTCATCGTTGTACTCTTGAGTAGCTGATTAAATGATGTCCTCGCCCACTTGCCGTCGTCACTCTGCCTTAGCAATCGTGTTAAATATTGTTTAATGTTGTTAAATTGTTTTACATCTTGTTAAATCGTATTACAAGAAGTGACAGGCATATAGTGTCATAGCTATTTTCTGTACCGTGTATATTCAATGATTAGTCAACAGAAGTTGTCGCAACCTGTGATGTGACACAAGCAGTAACGACACCAGCTGATTTATTTCGTCTTATCCCTCTTGTGTGTGCAAAACCCTGCATCGTACGCATGTACCTCTCCTTTTAGTAGTGTTACGCCATTGATGTGTTTTTTTGGAATTAATTGTTGCAGAATAAATACAGACTGGTGCTAATTAGGGCGAACGTATAGTGCAACTCAGCCAACATTATTTGTATACTAGCTAACACCCTCCCATGGAGCGACAAACCACATACATTTTCCATTAGTTCTACACACGAATATTGGTTGATGAGAACGAGGAAGCTGAGCAATGTCACTGGGAATTTAAGCTGTTTGTTTGATTGGAAGGTGAAGGGAGGTACACATGTTTGACCAATAGATTATCCACGTGCACAAACATTTAACCCCGATAGATCATCATGTCTGGGAAAGCAAATGTGTAAATGTCACTTGAAGTGGAAAGCAAATGAATGCGTTGTTAACCGTCTCCAACATTCCCTTCTCACAGCAGGGATCATCAACTAGTTATGTTGATATAAAATCACAGGGAATGACCCTTGCACGCACACTGTATGTGCTAGGGTCAAACTGTACGCTAGCACATGATGTTTGCCTACAGGGTGTATCCATGTTTTGGCGCCGCCGTAGGGATCATCTCAGAACACCAATACAACAAATGAAGTAACTTTCATCTCACCTCAAACCCGCACCACCCCTCACACCAGATGAAAGTGTGTAAACATTGATACGATGTTATTAGCATATTATAAATATTGGTCGATCTACGTAAATTCCCATTCTATAATTTCGCTATGTGCATTTAACTTTCAATAACAATACAATTTTTGAGCATGGTTTCCAAGGATTTAGGCGCAATAGAAGTTATCTTATTATTATTATTAATTACCAATTATAATTATTTATTTAATACGTAACTCAAACTAATTAAAACACTATACAATAGCTACACAGTGGGTGATTAGACAATAATTAAACGTTTGACCGAGGAACGGTTCTACTGATTAACCTCGTGATTAAGCGGTTGATATTGTAGAAACTTTAACAATGCAATATTTAAATTACAATTTATTTTTTCGCGATACATGTTTCAATATGAATTATATTTTGAATAGTTTTGAAAACATAAACATTTAAATGTTTTACTTTACACTTGGCCTTAGAGCCAATCATTGTCTTTACCCGGATTCTGGGTAGAGACTCCTACCAACGAATGTTTTAAAGTTATGTTATTCCCCGGGCAATTGTTAGGGGCATAATATTTGCTGCCACCTCACGGCGCCAGGATAATCGAGGCTAATGACGTGACGGCCCAAACGAAAGTAATTTTGTCTAATATCCGACATCAGTAGTAATAGCGGTGGTTCAGCGCGCATGGAATCCGTTTTCCGTCGGAGCAAGAGCAAGAGCAAAAGTACCCGAATGTAGGTCAAGGTCAAGTACCCGGATGTAGGTCAAAGGTCAAGTACCAGGATGTAGGTCAAGTGGCGCCCCTAGTGGATAGTTTGAGTGAGTGAGTGCGTGAGGGCTTGTGTGCGTGAGGGCTTGTGAGTGAGTGAGGGCTTGTGTGAGTGAGTGAGTGAGTGAGTGAGTGAGTGAGTGAGTGAATGCGTGAGGGCTTAAGACAATGAGTAAGGTTCCCAACGTATGCATTGCATTACACTATGAAAAAGACACAAGATGAGGTTTGCACAGTTTATTCGTGAACAACACAAACGTATTTACATGTCACACTCCATAACTACAAGAAACAGAGATTAGACATTGATACAGAGTCTTGGAAAGTTTAATCGTGTACAAGACAATACCACACCTCACAACTTCAGTCTTGCCTGCCATACGGCGAGGAGCCCTTGTGGGTCCAACAAAGTCGATTCGGATACTTGGTTGCGGTATTGTTCCAGACTGTCAACCAGTCTGTAATCAACCTCATCCTCCATTAGTGTCAGAACCATTTGATTCATAGTGTTTCGCCACTGTTTCGAAACGGAGTCTTGTAAACCAACACTTAATACTACACATGGATAGTGTCGTCTTGAGAGTTCAGCGTGACATCGTTAGGAGCGGAAGTTGGCACATCGCAGAGCCTAGTGTACCAGATGTCTTCGCCCTCTGGTTCCGTCGGAACGGAAGGACGGTTGGTCACCAGCATGATGGGTCGGTTCGTTGGCTCGTCCTCATCGCTCGAGTCTGCCGCATCGGAAGGTTGGTAATAGGGTATGTTCAACATCCTGATGTTAGGCGTGATGTCGTCGTAATGCGAATGACGGTCCTATTGGCAAAACACCGCGCTTATATAGTTAGTGAATGTGCCGAAAAGTCACGTGATCGTGCCGAACGAGGACGGACTGTAGAGTAGAAAGTACACATCCACGGACTGTATAGTAGATCAGACTTGCACAGCAAATACCAGTTCAAACCAGTTTGCAAACAGACAACCATCTGAAGTAAGTTCAACTCTACTATGTAAAGACTGTCGTCGTTTCTCCTTGCACGGCTTGGGTGTGTTCAGCAGTGGAGACAGTCGCTTGGGGGGGGTCGATATTTGCCGCAACAGGAGAGAAGAGGGAGACGTATCGAGAAATGCAGCAATACGCTCCTTTTCTTGCCGCTGAAACAGTGAAGGAATGAGTTTAATAATGAATGGTCAACTGATATGTATAAGAGAAATATAATATTATGCTCTTTGTAGCAGGTTTTGACTTAGAACAAGACCTGAATAGCATTTGAATACTATGAGAAATTGAAACTTACTATTAGCTCTTCAAGTTGTTCTTTACGCTGCCGCTGCTTATCTTGCTTCCTTTGGCAGTAGCCCTGCTTCACATGAATGTCCAACTCCCTTTACAACGGAAGGTACTGCCACACACACAACAGGCATAACGAGGCAAAAGCTTCCGACATTTCGTCGGAGGTGAAGACGTCGGGTTGATGGTTGGATTGGTTGACGGAGCTGATGACAGAGACGAAATTGTTTTGGTCATCGAACTGGTCGTCGGACTGGTCGTTGAACTGGTCGCTGGTTGTTGGTCCGGGTTGATTGTCGGGGTCGAGAGATCGAGTGGGCCCGTAGCCAGAACAGGTTGCGCCTTCGGTAGCAAACTCTCTTGTCGGACGTTATCACTAGTCATGTTGTTCATCTTCCAAAATGTAAGATATAATGACCACAAAAATCAGAGGCATGGCTTTTATAACAGTTCGACAGAACATAAAGGTCACATGGGCGTGCCGAATGAAGACGAAATTTCTAACCTATGAGAATAGCTAATACTCTTTTGTGACGAGAGATCAAAACAATGGCTAACCAAAGCACTACCTGTTTAACCTAAGTAACTGTTTTATATTCCCTATGTTTTAACACAGGACAAATACACGGATGTTTTCCAACACATGGAGCCTTGGGCTTGGTTCCCGGTTCATACCAGTTTGCTTATAGCGTGATATGACTGTAGTGTAGTGAACGATGATTTTACTCTGAAGGTCGTGATTGAATTTTCTAATAAAGTTCTTACAAAGGACGGCTAACCAAATGACTATGATAGCTTTGACGTTATACAGGACGCGAGCGTGCGCGTACCCGCAACAAACAAACAAGTCCAGACACGTCTCCAGGACACAGTAGCACGCAGTAGCGTCAGTTTTGTAGTGTGCTGAAAAAATTACCAAAGAAACTTCTAGAATGATATTTTACAGGGAAATTTTCCACTCGCTATAACACGACGTCACTGACCATGACGTCATATGATGGGATTATATTCAAGCTCGAAAGCTCAAAACAATGGATAACCAAAGCACTACCTGTACAACCAACTCATCTCGCGTACAAAATTACTGCGCGTAGCAGTTTATAGTTTAATGATGTCACTGTTGATAATCAAATGATGGAATTACATTACATATGCGCAAGTTCAAAACAAGGTCTAACCAAATCACTACCTGTATAACCAACTCATCTCGCGTACAAAATTACTGCGCGTAGCAGTTTAATGATGTCATACAGGGTGCGCGCGCTCACGCCCGCAACAAACAAACAAGTCCAGAATGTATGTATCTATACCTGTCCCTACAATCACTCCCCTTGGCATATATGTGCAAGTTCAAAACAAGGTCTAAACAAACCACTACCTGTATAACCAACTCACCTCGCGCACAAAATGTCTCAAAGAATGTTACATGTTCAGGAATCACTTCACGTCTGCCATTAATAACATACATGGGTACCCAAAAATTGACAAACACCTCTTTGTTAATACAGGAAGAAGTCGACGTATGCAAGTAATATGAGACAATGATAGGCAAAAATTTACAAACAGGGTGATGGGCAGGTCGTAGATATGTTTGGTAACCAGAAATGACAAAATTTGACTTATGTTACTAGTTCTCTACCGATTCGTCAGGATTGAACCTATGTTCAAGTTGTAAATGTATAGGCTAGGAGAGGCCTATACCTAAACAAATGGTCGACTATAAGGGACATTGATAGGTAAAAATTAACAAACAGGGTGAGGGGAAGTTCGTATATATGTATGGTGATCAGAAATGATATAATTTGACTTATTTTACTAGTTCTCTACCGATTCGTCAGGTTTGGACCTATGTTAATGTTGTAAATGTATAGGCTAGGAGACTAAACTATGGTCGACAACCTAATGGAAATAAGAAAAGACACCATTGCGCATGCGCAATTGACTATTTAACGACGTCACTGACCAATTTAATGACGTCTTTGGCCAATTTTTATAGTAAAAAGAAAAAAAAGAAACAAGAGACACGAACTTAAGCAGTATCGATATTTGTTTCACTGAAATCCGGCAGGGGGAGTTATTTGTACTTCTCTTTCAGTTCGTATCCTATCCGCCAGGGGGCGCCAATTTTCATAAATAAGACGCACCAAATTAGGCAGTACTCCTACATTTAGTACAACCCTTGTCCGTAAGGTGGCACCACTTGTAGTTCACGACCTATCCGCCAGGGAAAATAGTTTATGAAAAATCCACTAGGAGGGCGTAACTTGTACTATAATAGTTCCGAAAAAATCCGTTAGGTGGGGAAACTTGTACCATATTAGTTCCGAAAAAAATCCGCTAGGGTGTTTTAGTTCACAAACTATCCACTAGGGGGCGCCACTTGACCTACATCCGGTTACTTGACCTTGACCTACATCCGGGTACTTTTGTTCTTGCTCTTGCTCCGACGGAAAACGGATTCCATGCACGCCGAACCACCGCTATTACTACTGACATCGATGTTCTGAGATGATCCCTTTCTTGGCGGCATTGTACTATTTTGAGCAGTTAAGACGCGCTATGCGTTGATACAGCACCGTTAACTTTTATAGCAGCACTACAGTGTATCATCGGTTTTGTCCAGAACTTAATCAGTGTTTTATTATTTTGATCTGCACGATATACAAGTTGTATATAATCACCAACTTCGTCCACATTGTATGTATAATCACAACAGTGCAGCAATGCTGTATGCATTTAAATGAACAAGAAGAAGAACAAGAAGAATCAGAAAACAAAGAAAAAGAAGAAGAAGAAGAAGGAGGAGGAGAAGAACATGAAGAAGAACATAATCATCATCATCATCAGCAGCAGCAACAGCAGCATCAGCAGCAACAACAACAACAAAATTACTCATGTAGCAATAACAGATCATTGCAATATTTTGATCTTAAACTCGATCTCTGTAACAATTTATTTGCACAAATTCTGGGCAAACGTATAGGTATTTCGGGATTTCTGTCACGTATTAGACCACATGTTGAAACCAGACGCTTGCGTACGACAAATGGTAGCGCCACCTTACGGAACATGGATAATCAAGACTACATTCAATGCATTCTTGTCGGACACATTTAAACAGCGCGTTCATACTACCCCTCCTTGTACCAGTGCATGAAAACACCTGATATCAATCTTGTCAATAGTACGTTCAACCTCACCCTAATATAGGCGAATCCAGGAGGTCTGGGGGCACGTGAGGGTTACCTTTGAAATGTGTCAACGTTTTGGCGAGTCTCAAAGTGGGTGTAAATGGAGGTTTTTGGACATTGATTGTTTGGCGAGCCTGGGGGTTGCAATTAGAAGGTTTTGGGCTCCCTAGACTACCCTCTCTGGGTCCGCCTCTATCTATCCAAAACCCCTTTCTCACTTTAGATCCGCACTGTTTGCCAATTCGCCTGACAACAATCTCTCCAGTTGCATAGCAGACGAACCTCCCTGAAGGGGTAACAGGAAGCGCCCTCCCATTTAAGCTAACTCCTACTAGCTACCATTCAATGGTAACCAAATATAAGATAGCTACAACTAGCTACCACTCAAAGGTGATTAAATATAAACTAGCTACAAGTAGCTACCATTCTAAATCTATCGGTGCCTGGTTAACCAGCAGTAATTACTCTTTCTTATTCTCCTACGTCTGCCCTGAGTGGCAGCATTCCATAATGTAGTTAACGACTTGCTTTAAAATATAATATATCGGTAATATAATTAAATTTTACCTAATGAGTTGTTTGGTCGTATGCAAAAATGACGGGGCTATGGTTAACAAAACAAACAAACAAACAAATAAACAAATAAACAAACAAACAAATAAACAAACAAACAAAGAGAGACGCATGCACACTCTGTTTTCTAAATGTGGTACAATTATTTTAATAAAGTTAAGAACAAATGCTGGTATTTTCATTAGTATATTGGTTAACAAAATATTATCGCGGTACATATGTATATTTTGATCTTGTAAAATTATTAACATGGTAACATCATTTAGTGATTTACATAAAAAAAATACGCGTGCCGGTACAAAAACAAATCATTTTTGTCAGCGATAGATCTAAATGTCTCGATATTCTTTAAATAGCCAGGAAACAAAAAGTTATCTTCGCTTTCAACAGTATTCGAAACGAATGTAATCCACTAGTTTTCGCGACGTGTGTGGGTCGAGATTTCATACCACTGTTACGACGCTTGCCTCGAAAACAAAATACGTTTCGATAAATCCGATTACCCTACATTCGAAATGTAGCATCACTAAAGCCAGCAGTGATAACGTTAGTGTTGAATACTCGTCTCCGTAACGTGGCGCAACAGTTTGTTCCTCACTTCCAGCCGAGTTTACACTGACCAGCCTCTCTAATTAGGCCACCCCTATACTCTGGTAATTTTGTGTCAGCTTTTAGGGTGACCGCTTTAGAGACGTCCTGCTCTATACCTATTATATCTAGTCGGTCTTTTGTGTTCAGTATATTTCTAGTAGTGGGAGGTTGCATATGTATGTATTCATAGATTTAGTTTATGAATTATTGTCAATTGTTGTCTGGAGAAAGAGCACTGATGTCATTTTAAGTAGCACTTGCTCGCCGTTTAATAGGATGTTTTCACTCGTTGAACGTTTATTTGTTTGTTTGTTTACGGCATTATAAGTAGTAATAGCGGTGGTGTACCGCGCATGGTTTCCGTTTATCCGTTGAGCAAAGAGCAAGATCAAAGTACCCGGATGTAGGTCAAGGTCAAAGGTCAATATCACGTGACCCGGATGTAGGTCAAGGTCAAGGTCCCGGCGGATAGTTGGGGAACAAAAATAGCGACTCCTGGCGGATAGTTGGTGAACTAAAACAGCGCCACCTTTCGAAAGTTTTTGGAATTAAAATATGTTGACCCGCAGCGCCCACTAGCGGAATTTTCGGAACGGTCTATGCAAGTGGTGCCATCTTGTGGACAAATTGTAAACTAAATGTTCGAGTACTGCCCATTTTCGTGCGTCTTGTTTTGACCATTAGCGCCACCTGGCGGATTTTTTGTGTACTAAATATCACCTGGCGGCTAGATCATTAACTACAAGTGGTGCCACCTGATGGACAAGTGGTGAACTAAATGTAGGAGTACTGCAAATATTCGTGTCTCTTGCACGCTTGCGTGCAATAGAGCCGCCTGACGGGTACATCACGAACCACAAACATCATCCCCTACTGGCCAAGTGGGCGAACCACATATGAGTACTGCAAATATTCGTGTCTCTTGCACTTTCCCGCCAATTATGCAAATGAGTTGAACGGATTTTGAACGGCAAATGAGTTGAACGGATTTTACCATGTTAAAGCATAGGGATTTCATCATCAACTGAAAGGACCCCTGTTAGATAAGTTGTGAATTAAATAACTACTCTGCAGTCCGCGCTTGTGTACATTCTACTCAGCAGTCCGTGCTTTTGAATTTTCTACAATCCGTGATCTTTCGGCACGCCCACGTGACTTTTCGGCACATTTACTAACTATATAAGCGCGGTGTTTTACCAATCGGCCCGTCATTCGTATCACGACGTCACCATGGTCAACATCATGTTGAAAACACCGAACTACCACACGCCTGCGGCCTTCAGCGACAGCGACGTAGACGAACCGTGTTGCCGACCGTTCGTGGCATCTGGCACCCGACCGCAGTCACTGGATGTCAACCGACCACCATCACCGTTGTACCACGATAGCGCCAACCTCAAAACACCCAACTACCATGCGCCTGCAGCCTTCAGCGACAGCGACGTAGACGAACCAACTAGCCGACCGTTCGAAGCATCTACCAGCCGTCCACATTCAGCGTCTGTCAATCAACCAGTCGTTGCGTCAAGCCTGTACGCACCGGAACCGGAACCTCAACCCGAACCGGAGGTCGCTGTGAAACCGAAACGAGTTGAATTTTCAGGGGCCGACTCTCCCTTGTCAAACCTTTACCCATGCAGGGTCGAAGCATTCGGTCGGGTCTTTAATTCGGTCGAGCATGCTTATCAATACAGGAAGGCATTGTATCACGGCGACGTCGAATGCGCAGAGCGTATCAAAGCTGCGAAGCATGCACACTTGGCAAAACGAAAAAGCAAACAGATTGGAGAGACGAGATCTGGTTGGAACGATGTCCGTGTTCACTGGATGCGACATTTGCTCCTTGCAAAGTTGAAGGCGTCAAGAGACGAGACTATGACCGAGATATGTCACGAGACTACGGACGAGATATCACACGAGAGTACGGACGAGACAAGAGACGAGACTATGGATGACACATCACACGAGAGTACGGATGACACATCACACGAGACTACGGATGACACGTCATACGAGAGTACTGACGAGACAAGAGACGAGACTATGGCCGAGATATGTCACGAGACTACGGATGTCACATCACACGAGACTACGGATGACACATCACACGAGAGCACCGACGAGACAAGAGACGAGACAATGACCGAGATATGTCACGAGATTACGGATGATACATAACACGAGACTATGGCCGAGATATGTTACGAGACTACGACGAGACAAGAGACGAGACTATGGACGAGATACACTACAATAGACGGGTTATCGCGTGAGATTCCACCACCACCACCACCACCACCACCACCACAATAGACGGGTTATCGCGTGAGATTCCACCACCACCACCACCACAATTTCACCTCAATAGACGGGTTACTGCGTGAGATTCCATCAAAAAGATGGAACACAACATACACAACACACAACATACACAACACACATACACAACAAACACAACATACACAACACACAACACACACAACACACACAACACACACAAAACACACACAACACACAACACATACAACACACACAACACACACACAACATACACAACATACACAACTTACACAACACACACACACACAAAACATACAACACACACACACACACACACAACATACACAGCATACACAAAAGACAACACACATACACAAAACAAAACACATACACAACACACAACACACACAACACACACAACATACAAAACAACCACAACACACACACAACACACACACAACACACACAACACATACACAACACACACAACACACACAACAGACACAACATACACAACATACACACATACACACACAACACATACAACACACACACAACATACACAGCGTACACAACACACACACAACATACACAACACACATACACAACACACAATTTACACAACACACATAACATACCCTACACACAACATACACAACACACAATTTACACAACACACAACACATACCACACACAACATTCACAACATATACAACTTAGGCAACACACACACACACACACACAACATATACAACACACAACATACACAACACACAACACATACACAACACACACAACATACACACACACACACACAACATATACAACACACAACGTACACAACACACAACACATACACAACACACACAACATACACAACACACACACAACACAACATACACAACACACACAACATACACAACACATACAACACACACACACACAACACAAACAACACACACAACACACACACACTCACAACACACACACAACACACACACATACACAACACACACACACAAAACACACACAACATACACACAACATACACAACTTACACAATATACACACAACACACAACACACACACAACATACACAACACACACAATATACCCAACACATACAACATACATAACATACACAACACGTACAACTTACACAACACACACACACACACACACACAACATACACAGCATACACAACACACACAACATACACAACACACAACACACATACACAACACACACAACATACCCAACACACAACATACACAACTTACACAACACACAACACATACAACACACACAACATACACAACATACACAAAACATACAACACACACACACACAACATACACAGCATACACAACACACACAACATACACAACACACAACACACATACACAACACACAATTTACACAACATAACATACCCTACATACAACATACACAACTTACACAACATACACACAACACACAACACACACAACACACACACACAACAGACAACACATACAACATAGAGACCGCCATGACAGGTCATCATGACATTCAAGCAACTTCCGGTGCGACGTCACTTCCGACGTAGTGTACCTAGTAGAGGCTGCCATAGCAAGCGAATTTGAAAACTGCTATGACCGAAAAAGACTATGTCAATAACATGTAAGGACAACCACCTGACAGGACTTCATTCAAAGAGGTGACCATCATGGTTCCCAACGCCACTCAACGGACACCAATGTAATTAGTCAGAGTATTGCCATCTACCGAACATGATAGTTCTCTATTCGTTGACACACATATTCGTTGGAAATAGCGGAAGCGTAGAGGCCGCCATGTCAGGTCGCCATGCCATTCAAATAACTTCCGGTACTACGTTACTTCCGGCGTAGCGTCCCTAGTAGAGGCCACCATGACAGGCAAGTGACTTCCGGTACCACGTCACTTCCGGCGTAGAGACCCCTAGTGGATAATCGGAGTACTACGTCACACACTGCCATAGCAAGCGAATTTGAAAACTGCTATGACCGAAAAAGACTATGTCAATAACATGTAAGGACAACCACCTGACAGGACTTCATTCAAAGAGGTGACCATCATGGTTCCCAACGCCACTCAACGGACACCAATGTAATTAGTCAGAGTATTGCCATCTACCGAACATGATAGTTCTCTATTCGTTAACACACATATTCGTTGGAAATAACGGAAGCGTAGAGGCCGCCATGTCAGGTCGCCATGCCATTCAAATAACTTCCGGTACTACGTTACTTCCGGCGTAGCGTCCCTAGTAGAGGCCGCCATGACAGTCAAGTGACTTCCGGTACCACGTCACTTCCGGCGTAGAGACCCCTAGTGGATAATCGGAGTACTACGTCACACACTGCCATAGCAAGCGAATTTGAAAACTGCTATGATCGAAAACGACTATGTCAATAACATGTAAGGACAACCACCTGACAGGACTTCATTCAAAGAGGTGCCAAACATCACATACCTTCATGTCAAGAGACGATCATCTGTTCGGATTCACGTCCAACGAGGCGACCATAGGACTCGTATGAGGTATCGCTTCTTTTAATGGAAAACATATGTATATGAAGCAGCCGTCTTTTCAACGTAACAATTCCATATTTTCAAATAGTGCGAGCGACCAGATACGATACGACCTTCTTGAGAGTCGAAAAAGGAAAGACCGGAATCGTCGGAAGCACGGTATATACACTAGTTTCGGCGTGATCTCATTTGCATAATCAATCAGACCGAACGTACATCACGTGACTTCCCTTAACACAAAAACTGTGCACGTTCATGAGACAGGCGACATCTGATGGCCCCAACTGATAGCAATGTAACTACTCAGAATAACGCCAACTACCGGCCATGACAGATCTCTATTCGTGGACACACTTCCGGAAATGGTTAAACCGTAGAGGCTGCCATGACAGGACGTCGTGACATTCAAGTAACTTCCGGTTCGACGTTACTTCAGACGTAAAGGCCTCTAGTAGAGATCGCCATGACAATCAAGTAACTTCCGGTATGACATCACATCGGGCGTAGTGCCCACTAGTGGATCATCGGAATACTACCCCACACGATGGCGTCCATCTACCGGCCATGATAGATCTCTATTCGTTGACACACTTCCGGGAATACCGGAAGCGTAGAGGCCGCCATGACAGTCAAGTAACTTCCGGTGCGACGTCACTTCCGACGTACCGTCCCTAGAAGAGGCTGCCATGACAGTCAAGTAACTTCCGGTACGACGGCACTTCCGTCGTAGCCCCCCTAGTGGATAATCGGAGTACTGCGCCATCTAGCGGGTAAAAATATCTAATTAGGTTAGCTAGAGAAAAAAAGTTGGGGTTAACCTCGCGAAAATTTATACAACCACTATTTTAGTTCCCCAAATATCCGCCAGGGGCGCTGTTTTAGTTCACCAACTATCCGCCAGGGGGCGCTCCGTGACCTTGACCGTGACTTTTGACCTTGACCTACATCCGGGTCACGTGACCTTGATATTGACCTTTGACCTTGACCTACATCCGGGTACTTTGATCTTGCTCTTTGCTCAACGGAAAAACGGAAACCATGCGCGGTACACCACCGCTATTACTACTATTATATATATCCAATGTTATGATGTCGTTCTTTCAATCATGACATCAGTGCAATGGTTTACAAAATCATGGGCTTGGTTATCTCGGTTCTATTACCTGGACCGGTGTCAAATGTCTCCTACAGGTTATGTTATTACCCCTTAGTCCATGGGCCAGAGCCGTAATTGTGGGCGGGCAAAATCTCATGGTTTTTTTTTAATAGCTCTATGCCTGTAGTTAATAAATTAATGTGATAGACTTGTGTACGTGGTAGCTTTTTGGTGGATATCACTCCGTAAACATAATGAGGCGAGGAAAAATTCTTGTTAAATATTTATGGGTAGGGAAAATAAAGTGTTTCAAAACTTTGCAACCAATCAACATAGCCTCACAAATTATCACTCAAAATGTTGGTAATAAACTACTCTACAAAAATATACACGATATGTACAAAATTGATTAATAGTTAGGTCACAGGGGGTCAAAAGGTCACGAAATTTTTGAGATGCTAAAAATCTGACACCTTGGCATTAATTGTACTACTACTTCATGAATGAGGGATATATCTCGTCTTAACTGCCCAGAATGTGAATGATAGACACGCTGTGAGAAATTAAAGAGGAAATTGTTCAATTATTTAGAAAAGTGTGCCTTCCACAACAAACGATAAAAAGTCATATTTACAAACCTAACAGAAAAGTGCATAATTATTTTGTAGCCATTCAACAGATCTTTGCATAATACCACTAAAAAGGAGGCAAAATGAAGGACGCACAGGAGACCCACCCCACACCGATTCTGATTGTTCCCCCTGCTGAATGAAATTTTCCATCATCTAATCCAAAATACGAATTTTGGATTAGATGATAATATATCTTCAATTGTCCTTCATTTTCCTTCAGTGTTGTTTTATATACTTTATTTAAAACATTTGCATCATATTCATTTACATATATTTAAAAAAAACTATCATTTACGTATCACATCCTATTTCTAAATTAAAAAAACTGTTAGTTATTGTTAAAAAAACTTTTTATTACAACTGTTTCCATTGGTACTACTATGCAACACCTTAACAACGCCTATGCGCCTTTGAGTTTCGTATCAGAGCGTCCCTACGTTACGGATTACCTGACGTTAGTACCTTCATTAGGAGGCTAACTATAATCAAATCTTGGTAATAATTACCTTACTAACAATCATTTCCAGAATCCGAATCAATGTCTACAGAGTTTTCCAGTTCGGTGTCGTCAGACTTTTGATTCACACAGTTCTGTAGTTTCCACATAGGTGTACACTTCAACACATTGTCAATACAAATGCAGCTCTCTAGCTTGCATTCTAGTCTGCACTGGCAAGCAATCATTTCCATCACAGCCTATATTGATGGCATTAAGCAGACTTTGCAAGTTCAGCAAATGTTTGGTTTCGTCCATTCATTTTCTGAATGATACTCATTCCGTCAATGATGCAAGCGGACTGATTAGGAAGAACCGTAGCTGGTGGCGTGTTCTTTTCAATGTGGTGTATGAGTTTGTCTTGATCTGTCTTTCGTAGCGATCCATCCTCAGTAGTAGTACAGGTCATCTGGTATACCCTCCAGCGGCGATCGTGCAGTCCCATGGTCCAAATCTAAGATGGCGGCGCCTCTTTCAGGTATCTATACGTGTGTGTATGTATGTATGTGTGAGTAGTCACGTGACCGGATGTAGTGTACCCCCTGACGGAAGAGAGCGGAGTTAGTATCCATTGAAGGCCCATCGTGTATAAGGAAGATAGGAACGAAAGAAAAAAGAGGAAAGTGTTAAAAGGCGTTGATAGGTGTGTCAATAGAGATAAAGAAGTATATTGAATGATGTATTGATAATGTGATATGTATGTATATAAGAATAAGAGTATATATATATATATATACTCTTATATATATATATATATATATATATGTATGTATGTATATATGTAAGTGTATGAAAGAATTAAACCAAATGTATTGATAATGTGATATGTATTAAGAATAAGAGTATATATGAAATTGTAAAATATGTGTTGTAAATGAAAGTGTATGTATGTATGTATGTATGTATGTATGTGCATGAAAGAATTAAACCTAAGATAATAATCAACAAACAACATATGGCAAGATATGAATAATATTTATTAAATTAAATCCATAAAACCCTCATTGTCATCAGGGTCTTCATCCACCCAATTTTCTTTGTCCCCTGTGTCAATTGGTGGTGGGGAAGGCGGGTCATACCACGGACTAGCAGGTTCGATTCGTGGTCTTGTATCGACCAGTTCTTGCATGACACAGGCGAATAATATATCATGCTCGATTCGTAACTCTTCGTCTCTGAAACATATACCAAAATATTGAAAACATTCGAGGTACAGACGGATGGAATAGACCAGCGATGTAACCAGACACCACGTAGGTAGCCGACACGAGAAGAGGGCATGCTAGGTCAACATACGGGAGAGATAAGAATGGACTATGACACAAGATGTAGTCGTCTGCTGCTGCAACCGGAGCGGTGTAACCAGGCACCGCGTAGCTAGCCGACACGAGAAAGGGCAGGCTAGGTCAACAGATAAGGAAGGGCTGTGACACAACATGTATATGACATTGTGGAGAATCGTGGTAAGTAGGTCATAAAATAGTAATATTAGTATTAGTAAAAGTAGGTATATAATCGTTGAAAATTTACGTGCATCTAAGGGTAATTAAGTGGTAATTGTGGGTAATTAGGGGTAACTAATTAAGGGTATTTAATGGTAATTAAGAGGTAATTAGGAGTAACTACTGAGTGATCCCGGGTAATTATGATGATTGATTCGTTCCCTTACATCCATCCTCTATCCAATCGTGCATACATCGGTATATACATAGCCACACCCCCTCTGTCCATTTCACTGCAAATAAGTATTAATATCATTATACATCTAATATAAAGTCTCTTGTATGTTTTTACAGCATGTGACAGTCTACAGAAGTGACAACTAATGACTGCACGTATAATGGACCAGTGGCATGTGATGCATGCTTCAATTGTAATACAATGTATTTAGTATGTTCTTATAGCATGTGACAGTCTACGGTAGTGACAACTAATGACTGCACTTATAATGGACCTGTGGCATATGATCCATGCTTCAGTTGTGTTGTGCGTGCGTAATTGGCGCCTCTTATTAGAGGGGTGCGTGTGTATTATTGTATGTAAACATGTATGTGCGTGTTT
Organism: Paraescarpia echinospica; assembly: GCA_020002185.1. Lineage (NCBI taxonomy): Eukaryota > Metazoa > Annelida > Polychaeta > Sabellida > Siboglinidae > Paraescarpia > Paraescarpia echinospica. The sequence continues at coordinate 12,854,784 of CM034541.1, forward strand.
GACAAAACGAACAACAATTACATATTATAAAGTTTTAACATGCTTTTTATTCTTCTCTTTGTGTAGACCATCTCAGCCGTTCCTGGTAGAAAGTGATGTTCGCCTGTCGAGCACCAGCCGTTCCTGGTAGAATGCAATCACCATATGAAGGCAGATGATGTTCGCCTGTCGAGCAAACACGAGATCCATCTCGTCACTGTCTTTCCTGCAAGTCACACAGGTCAATGTACTTCATTCTCTTGTATCGTGAACATCGAAGAAGATTCAGGTTTAATTATACAATCGTAAACATTATTGAATAGAAGCCAGTATTCCTCTATCCTGTATTAACCGGGGTAGTAATATGTAAATGTATGTCTGTCATGAAGAATGGTGGTACGTATAATATTCTAGAATCGATTCCGTTATGATGCAACATTGCTTGTTGCTTAAATAGATCCACTATAGTGTTATCATTGTTGAATCTATCTTGCAGATAATCAACGGTTACATACCATTTCATAAGGAAGATCACTTCCCCGTTATGGTATGTCGCTCCGACGATCCTCTCTGGCTGAAAGCCCCGGTCGAAGCCCTGAGGTCTGTTGTCGTCCTCCTATATCAATGCACATTACGATGCATGACACTACATCATCTCATTAATAAGCGGACGTGACTCACCAATCTTATGTTGACAATATACCACAAACATATTGTAATAACTTACCTGTAGCATATCAAATCCGTCTTATTCCAAACGTAGATTTACTGTAGTGACTGATGACACCATAGTATTATTGATATGTATAGAAAGTTGTAAAGTACAAGTTATATCAGCAAAGATGACATTGAACAGCTGGCAATGGGTGAGCGCGGTTTATCAGAAAACAGACGACAATTACCGAGGACAGACCCATTGGAAAAACCGAGGACAGACCCATGGGAAAAACATATGGCCGTGTGGAATAGATATGATTAAAGGCTAATTGACGTAGACTGAGTCTGCTGATATATATCACTCTGGGCGGGGGCACCCATGGGGAAATTCTAAGATGGCGCCCGTCTCCACGTGACCTACCCCCTGGAGGAAAGAAGTGTAAGTAGTGGACCCACCTGGCGGAAAGTGAAGTAGCTAGTGTCTGCTGCTGAGGGGGAATTAGCCTGTCACGGGACCTCCTAGTGGAAGTAGTGCCACCTGGCGGGTGATGAAGGAGTAATGAGGGAAGATTAAAGGCTAATTGACGTAGACTGAGTCTGCTGATATATATCACTCTGGGCGGGAGCACCCATGGGGAAATTCTAAGATGGCACTTCGGGGAAGGGTGGCGCGCGCGCGCCGCCTCTGCGGCGGCGAGGGCGGGTGGGGACGGCGACGGTGGGTGGGTGCATGGGTGCGTGCATGTGTGTAAGGCTAGAACACCACAATAGAACTCACCAAATTTCACTCTTTTCACAGTAGAACTTACAACATACGTACATACACATACATACATAACTACACACACACACACACACACACACACACACACACACACACACACACACACACACACACACACACACACACACACTCACATACATACATACATACATACATACATACATAGATAGCGGCGGCGAGGGCGGGTGGGTCCACTACTTACACTTCTTTCCTCCAGGGGGTAGGTAACGTGGAGACGGGTGCCATCTTAGAATTTCCCCATGGGTGCTCCCGCCCAGAGTGATATATATCAGCAGACTCAGTCTACGTCAATTAGCCTCTTCCCTCATTACCCCTTCATCACCCGCCAGGTGGTACTACTTCCACTAGGAGGTCCCGTGACAGGCTAATTCCCCCTCAGCAGCAGACACTAGCTATTTCACTTTCCGCCAGGTGAGTCGACAACTTACACTACTTTCCTCCAGAGGTAGGTCACGTGGAGACGGGCGCCATCTTAGAATTTCCCCATGGGTGCCCCCGCCCAGAGTGATATATATCAGCAGACTCAGTCTACGTCAATTTGCCTTTAATCATATCTATTCCACACGGCCATATGTTTTTCCCATGGGTCTGTCCTCGGTTTTTCCAATGGGTCTGTCCTCGGTAATTGTCGTCTGTTTTTAGATCAGCAGCGCTCATGCATTGCCAGCTGTTACATGTCATCTTTGCTGATATAACTTGTACTTTACAACTTTCTTACAATATGTTTGTGGTATATTGTCAACATAAGATTGGTGAGTCACGTCCGCTTATTAATGAGATGATGTAGTGTCATGCATCGTAATGTGCATTGATATAGGAGGACGACAACAGACCTCAGGGCTTCGACCGGGGCCTTCAGCCAGAGAGAATCGTCGGAGCGACATACCATAACGGGGATGTGATCTTCCTTATGAAATGGTATGTAAATGTTGATTATCTGCAAGATAGATTCAACAATGATAACACTATAGTGAATCTATTTAAGCAACAAGCAATGGTGCATCATAACGGAATCGATTCTAGAATATTATACGTACCACCATTCTTCATGACAGACATACATTTACATATTACTACCCCGGTTAATTCAGGGTAGAGGAATACTGGCTTCCATTCAATAATGTTTACGATTGTGTAGTTACAACTGAATCTTCTTCGATGTTCATGATACAAGAGAATGAAGTACATTGACCTGTGTGACTTGCAGGAAAGACAGTGACGAGATGGATCTCGTGTTTGCTCGACAGGCGAACATAATCTGCCTTCAGATGGTGATTGTATTCTACCAGGAATGGCTGGTGCTCGACAGGCGAACATCACTTTCTACCAGGAACGGCTGAGATGGTCTACACAAAGTGAAGAATAAAAAACATGTTAAAACTTTATAATATGTAATTGTTGTTCGTTTTGTCAAACACGCACATACATGTTTACATACAATAACACACACGCACCCCTCTAATAAGAGGCGCCAATTACGCACGCACAACACCACTGAAGCATGCATCATATGCCACAGGTCCATTATAAGTGCAGTCATTAGTTGTCACTACCGTAGACTGTCACATGCTATAAGAACATACTAAATACATTGTATTACTACTGAAGCATGCATCACATGCCACTGGTCCATTATACGTGCAGTCATTAGTTGTCACTTCTGTAGACTGTCACATGCTGTAAAAACATACAAGAGACTTTATATTAGATGTATAATGATATTAATACTTATTTGCAGTGAAATGGACAGAGGGGGTGTGGCTATGTATATACCGATGTATGCACGATTGGATAGAGGATGGATGTAAGGGAACGAACGTGTGGGTGGAGAGGGTTGTGGCTACTTACGTATGAACCATTGACAATACACGGTTGGATGTGTGACCAATGACTACACACTGTCGTACATGAGTGACATATTAGCAGCCTCAGGTAGACGTGTTAGAGAAATATAAAGTGTATGCATGCACGTGTGTGTAAGTTACCTAGCTGCGTGTGAATTCAGACAGAGGAACAGTGTGTGCGTGAGTAAAGGACATGTGCCTGAGTTTGTAAACAGACAGAGGAATAGTGCTTGCGTGCGTATGTAGAATACACTGGAAAGTTATTCTTCAATACGAAAAGTCAGAAGAACAACTAAGAGTCCCATTTCAACTAATTGAATTATCTGAGACTAACAATTACAATAATTGTCATAATACATTGTCGTCTTAATATTACACACTAAGAACAAACTAGTCTTAACTACAACATAGCATTCGACTATACCACAACAACAACTATAATACGTGTTCATCTCAATTACCTATGATTCCCCTTAATTATCCTTACTTACCACTTGATTACCTTTGTGTTATCCTTCCTTACACCTAGTTACCTCTTATTTACCCTTAATTACCCATAATTACACTTAGTTACCAGCAATTAGCCCCCAGTTAATCTTACGTACCATTAATTACCCTTCATTACCTCTGGTTACTCTCAATTACCCCTTATTTACCCCTACTTAACCTTACTTACACGCGATTACCCCTAATTACCTCTTATACCCTTACTTACCCATTAGTTACCCCTAATCATCATAATTACCCGGGATCACCCAGTAGTTACTCCTAATTACCTCTTAATTACCATTAAATACCCATAATTAGTTACCCCTAATTACCCACAATTACCACTTAATTACACTTAGATGCATGTAAGTTTTCAACGATTATATACCTACTTTTACTAATACTAATATTACTATTTTATGACCTACTTACCACGATTCTCCACAATGTCATATATATGTTGTGTCGTATCTGTTGACCTAGCCTGCCCTTTCTCGTGTCGGCTAGCTACGCGGTGTCTGGTTACAACGCTCCGGTTGCAGCAGCAGACGACTACATCTTGAGTCATAGTCCATTCTTATCTCTCCCGTATGTTGACCTAGCATGCCCTCTTCTCGTGTCGGCTACCTACGTGGTGTCTGGTTACATCGCTGGTCTATTCCATCCGACTGTACCTCGAATGTTTTCAATATTTTGGTATATGTTTCAGAGACGAAGAGTTACGAATCGAGCATGATATATTATTCGCCTGTGTCATGCAAGAACTGGTCGATACAAGACCACGAATCGAACCAGTTAGTCCGTGGTATGACCCGCCTTCCCCACCACCAATTGACACAGGGGACAAAGAAAATTGGGTGGATGAAGACTCTGGTGATGATGAGGGTTTTATGGATTTAATTTAATAAATATTATTCATATCTTACCATAAGTTGTTTGTTGATTATTATCTTAGGTTTAATTCTTTCATACACATACATACATACATACACTTTCATTTACAACACATATTTTACAGTTTCATATATACTCTTATTCTTAATACATATCACATTATCAATACATTAGGTTTAATTCTTTCTTACACATACATACATATATATATATATATATATATATATATCTATATATGTATGTATACTCTTATTCTTATATACATACATATCACATTATCAATACATCATTCAGTATACTTCTATCTCTAATTACCCACCTTTCAACGCTTTTTAACTCTTTCCTCTTTGTTCTTTCGTTCCTATCTTCCTTATACACGATGGGCCTTCAATGGATACTCACTCCGCTCTCTTCCGTCAGGGGGTACACTGCATCCGGTCACGTGACTACTCACACATACATACACACGCGTATAGATACCTGAAAGAGGCGCCGCCATCTTAGAATTGGACCATGAGACTGCCGCTGGAGGGTATACCAGATGACCTGTACTACTACTATCCTCATTCAACAAAGCCCATGGCAGTGGTCCAAGTGAATGGGCAACATATCATGCATGTCAAGCTGACGACTTTGTGCGATGACTATTATGCGACCAAACAAGTTTCTATCAGCCTTTATGATGATGTCTTTACCCTTACACCTAACATTTTCTGGTAGGGATGTTCGCGAATATCTTGAGACCCTGTTTCTTCAACTTGGCATGGAAGTCCACAGCATCAGGATGGTCTTTTTCAAGACGATCACGCTTGAAGTCTTCTTGACCTGTCTTCTTGGCATTCAGCAGGTCATTCGTTACCATCAGCAGGGGCCTGCGTTCTTGTTGTCCAAGGCGTCTTGTTCCTGTCTGATTGGGTTAGTCCACAAGTTTTGTCCCTTATAAAAATTCATGGTATACCATAATAATAAATATCATGGTGTTTTGGCAGGGGTAAATATTATGTTTTACCATGGTTTAAGCCATGGTAAATATCATGGTGTTTTAGCAGGGGTATACCATGGCATATCATGATACATTGTATACCATGGTGAATATTATGGATTAGATAAATCGTAGTAAATATCATGGTGTTTTAGCAGGGGTATACCATGGTATGTCACTAGGGGGCATGGCATAATGTTTACTTTTAACATTTATCCTTCGTTTAATGTTCAATTATAGCATACTAATTGTATGGCGGCCTAGGAAAACTAGTCGGAAGTCGCCAAGCGTAATTGCCCGCAAACACGTCATAAAGTTGATTTTGTGTCATTGCCATTGCCATTGCCATTGGGTTGATTTTGGGATGTCGCTGCGATCTTTTAGCTAATATACTTATTTATAAGTATATTAGCTATTTATTTACAGCAAAGACCGTATATCAATACAAGACGGTGCAGCGCGCGCTATCTACATTGTTTGAGGAAAGTACGTAAGAAGTTCGTCCGCCATTCTGGAATTGCGCCAAGCCAGACCATACGCGTGCAGAAAATGCAGTTCTTTGCATTATCATTGCTCAACATTTTCAACGATAACCTCAATATTTTAATTATATAAGTGGTACAGCCTGATGATTATTCTGATGAAACACGACGAAGTTCAGTTGGCTCAATAGATAATTGCAACGTTTCTACGTGATTTGTTTGCACATTTCATTATTTTGAATTGTGATATTTTATATGACGCATCACAGCTTGGTAATTATTCTGATGAAATGAGGTGACTGAATAAATACGTTAACATCGCGCGCTGCCGGTCCCGCAGGCGCATGCGCTTGCCTCCCGAATGGCGGACAAAAACCTTCAGTGTAGACTGCCATTTTCTCGCTCAGTGACGCCTCCTGTCCAATTAGAGGCTCTTTGATTTACAGCTCGCAGTTCCATTGCAGCAGTGCGCATGAATACGTTGGAAGAAAATTGAGTACGCAGTGAAAGTTAACAGGATTTTATTTGGAAGTTGGAAGTTGGATTGGAGTTGTTTATGTAGTTCGATTAATTATTAGTTTAGTTTGATGTTGCTGTAGTTTATATATGTACATATTTCTTAACAGTTTAACGTGTTATCGAACCGGATTTCATTGGAAATACAGATTCGAAAAATCACAGATGGCTACGCCCATGGCCATGGGCATGGATGGACCGAAGTCGAACGATGTTGCTCGGTGTTTCAACGCATTGGCATTGGTGAACATCCAGTATATCGCAAGTGGGGACATCCTCAACGAACTTGTGAATGACTACTATGTGACACACCCGATCGGCAATGATGAAGTGATTCGGACTTGTCTGATTCAAGCGAGGATGACTTTGACCCGGAGCTGGCAGAGGAAGTGAGCGGATCTGTCAAACTCAATGGTGACAGTCAAACTGTTTATGACGACCCGAGGCGCAAGATGAGAACACAAACGCCCCTCTTCAGACCCAAACAACAACAATTCTTTTCAGAACTAACCACATATTCATGGAAGAGTTTGCTACCTCTTGCTTGTTGATTAGTAATATACATTTTTGCTAACAAACAACTACACGTCTACAACTTTTTTGACGGGTGCTCTCTTTAAATTATTGTAACTTTAAAAGTAACCATCAGAATTTGATAATAGTTTGAGTTTTCCAAAGCTAAGATACATAGTTACATTTTCTTCACTACATTGGACATGGTAATAGCACTGGATATTTTGTTATAATATTAATACTGCAGCAACATTTTATTTTGACATGAATTATGATGATTCCAGACACTACGAGTACTTTTCACCTGCAATAATGTTTGACGGGCGCCCTCTTTAAATTCTTGTAACTTTAAAAGTAGACATCAGAATTTAATAATTATTTCTGTAAGCTAAAGCTAACAAACACAGCTACATTTTCTTCACTGGATTGTGTATGGTAATTGTAGTGTCGATGGCCGTGAATTCAATACGATTCTATGGATGGAACTTGAACACTGTTTATTCACATTTCGTTACATGTCATGGCTGAGTAGTTCCCCGGATATTGACAGTTCCTAGTACATCACTGGTCGCTAGGCGGCAGCATGATATATAGTGAATATCACATTCCTCTCCTTCTTGATAAAGTTGTACTACCAACATGCAGAATTATTTCAAAAATGAGATATGATAGTATGACATTCAAAGAGACAATTACAGTCCAATGACAAATAAAACTTACTATGATTTTAGTCATATCATAATACGTCAGTTGTGAAAGTTCTTCATGAACTTTTAAATAACATTAGTGTATGTCACAGTTCGTAAAGTCCTTGTTGATATTAGTTATCAACTCGCAAGGTAAATTAAAACGACATGTTCGAAAGGAGAGTCCACAGTAAACATAAATTATTCATTGATTAATACTGTAATTCTTATAACACAGACATTCAAAACTGTCAATTAAAATTATGCAAAATACTCCAGCTGTTAAACTGAGTATACTAGGGGGAGAGGTTACTAGCACGTCACCCCGGCTATCCAATCTTTACCATTGGATTTTCCTACTCTGCATTCAGATTACTTCACTTTAGGAAGTCCAAGATAGTCCTTGAAACGGACTGGCATCTTGTGAAAACGTTGTGGGCGAGCATCTGGGTGGCGTAAACACGGTTTAAGTGTTGCCTTCGAAGATTCCCCACTAGTTGTCGTTTCTTTGCGAAACTCATCATCGTGATCAACCATGGGCGTGTTCTGACCTACACACAATTCCGTATTGTCCATATCATCAGATGTGTCTTCGCTAGCGAGTGTGTCTACGGGATCGATTCGTTTGAAGTGTGAAATGTTTCGTGTGATTGTACACGAGTGTCGGCTTGCGGTTATCATATTCCCTTTTCTACTTTCCACCTTAAACGGTTCAGGGTCGAAGTGTGGGGTGAGCTTGGTCGCACGACGCTGGCGTACCAATACTGTGTCTCCTTTCTCGATGCTCGTTTGTCTTGCATTTCTTCGTTTGTCGGCATATTGTTTCATTTGTCGTTTTCGGTGTTCATCGTTCTGTTGCATTTTGAAACGTGTGTTCAGGAGCGGAGGAACACTGTCAGCAGGTAGCTGTGGGAGCTGTGTGCGGAAACGGCGATTGTACAGAGCTTCAGCAGGAGCGACACCGGTGGTGCAGTGTGGTGTTGCACGATATTGGCGCAAAAACCGGTACATCTCTTGTTTCCAGTTTTTCTGCTCTATGTGTGCAGTTCGGATTGCCTTTAGTAGAGTGTCCATTAAACGTTCCACCTCACCATTGGCTTGTGGCCACAGTGGTGTTATGCGTCGATGTGTGAACCTTAGGTCCTTGCTGAAGTTTCTGAAATCTTCACCTTGAAATGGTGGACCGTTGTCAGTCCGCACAGTCTGTGGGATGCCTTGTCTTGAGAAAATGTTGTCAAGCTTCGGTATTACGGTCTTAGCTGAAGTAGATTTGATGATCTCCACTTCGGGGAAACGACTGTAATCGTCTGTTACCACTAGTAACATGTCACCCGACGGCAGTGGGCCAGCAAAATCAACAGACACATCGCACCATGGAGCTGGCGGTAGTCTGGACATCTTGAGTGGTTCAGGGTTTGTCCACTTTCTGGTAGTAGCCTGGCATGGTATGCACTGACGAATTCTTCTTTCTACCAGTCTATCTATACCGGGAAACCAAACCTTTTCCCTCAGCAAAGTCTTGGTCTTCACGATTCCCTGGTGTCCTATGTGAGCTAGATCGACAGCTTGTTGTTGCAATGCTTCAGGGATGACTATGCGTGTTCCTCTTAGGATTAGACCGTCGTGTAATGCAAATTCTGACCGGATTTGTTTGTACGGCCTGACGAGTTCATCTTCCCACCTTTGTGTCCTGATTGCCTCTTGTAGTTTGTTCATAGTTCTGTCCTGTGCAGTTGCGTCACGGAGATCTTTCAGTGACATAGCTTTGGGTATTGCGTTCACGCAGACGTAGTGCACATATTCTTCAGCAATGCTTCTGTCTGGTGTCGATATCGTGGATGGGTGTCGACTGAGGAAGTCGGCTGGATTGTTGTCATCACGTACCAGATCTAGATCATATGGGGTCAGCCGCAGTCGCCACCTCTCAATCCTTGCTGATGCGGGTTTCGAGCCTTTGAAGATTCCTAGTAGCGGTTTGTGGTCTGTTGTCACTGTGAATGTCGATCCGTATACATACAGATGGAAATGTTCGATTCCCCATACAACGGCAAGCATTTCTCTCTCTCTGTCTGAGAATATCGTGACTCAACGTCCGATAGGGCCTTGCTGGCATAGCTGATCACTCTACCGTCTTGAGTGAGTATGGCCCCTAAGCCTGTAGGGCTGGCATCGACAATGATTTCGGATGGCTTCCTGGTGTCGAAGTACTCCATCACTTGGGTGCTGGCAAGGGCTTGTTGCAAATTCTGAAAAGCTTGTTCGTGGCGTTGGTCCCACATCCATGGAGTGTCTGATCGGGTCAATTCTCGGAGAGGACTCGTGATAGAGGCATAGTTACGGATGAACCGTGACACATATTGGGCCATTCCCAATAGTGACTTCACCTCGGAGAAGTTTTGTGGTGGTGTGGCATTCACCAGAGCTTCGATCTTCTTGGGATCTGCTGCTAGACCATCTCTTCCGAACACATGACCATAGAAAGTGACATGGCCTTGTGCAAACTTGCATTTTGCTTTGTTCAAGCGCAGGCCGTGTTCCTGTAGTCGCCTCAGCACGGCATCTAGGTTAGCATCATGTTCGGCATGGTCCTTCCCGTGGACGATGATGTCATCTGAGAAGTTCTTGCAACCCTTGAGGTCATGCAGCAGTTGACTTATAGCGTTCTGAAAAATCTCAGATGCCGCATTTACGCCAAACATCAGGCGTTTGTACCTGTGCAGTCCGATGTGGGTGCTGAAAGTTGTTATGTACCTACTTTCAGTGTCTAGCTCGAGTTGGTGGTAGGCATTGGTCAAATCCAGAGTGCTGAATACTGTGGAGCCATTGATGTCAGCTATCAACTCGTCAATGGTTGGCATAGGATGTTTCTCTCGTAGGATCGCTTGATTCGCTTCCCTCATGTCCACACAGATGCGTACTTCTCCGTTCTTCTTGGGCACAGCTACGATGGGGCTTACCCACGGAGTAGGGCCGTCAGCTTTCTCAATGACGTCGAGCTGTCCCAATCTCTCTAGTTCTCTCTCGATATCCTTCCGGATGTGGAAAGGAATGCGACGGTGGCGCTGTTGCTTTGGAATTACATCAGGATTGATGTGTAGTTTGACAGGTTTCCCACGCACTTTGCCTATGCCCTCTTGAAACAGAGCTGGGAAGCTGTTGACCATTTGTGCCGTGGATGGTGTTGAACTGATTTCCCTAGTTATGTGTAGTATGTCTACCTCCTCAGCAGTCTCGAAACTTAGGAGATTTCCTCCATTCCCGGATACTACGTAGAACCTAGCGACTCTCGACTTGGTCTTGTAGTGCACTTCGACAGTCAACATGCCTTTCAGTGGTAGCGGGTTTTGTGACCCGTATGGGTAGATCTGAGTTTCAGGAGGCTGTAGTGACTGCATGTCTGGGTGCGATTCAGACAGTTGTTGATAGGTTGGTTCATCAAGGATGTTAACTGCCGCCCCTGAATCTATCATGAATTCTACTGGCACTGTTTTCAGCTTAATGGTGCATAGGGGTAGCTTGTTCTTATTGCTTTTCGCAATAGCAACCTTGTCTCGCAGGGGCTGGCATTGAAGAATGGTGTAGATGTAATCACCTTCGGAGTAATCGATGCCATTATTCTGGATGGTAGCAGTTCGTGCAGTTTGGGAGTAGTGTATGGCATTTGCCCGTGAATATTGCTTGCGTTTATTGTTTTGGCATACTTTCCCAAAATGGCCTATTATGCCGAATGCTGAGCATTCTTTTCTCATGGCAGGGCACCGGGAATCACCCTTCCTATGCTTTGTAGCCCCACCACAAAAAAAAAAACTGTTTCCATTCTTTGAGGCTGTCGACTTGTCACGAGGTCTATTGTGGTTGACCATAGAGTGATCGCATCGGCGCCTTGATGGATGACGTATTTGGCCTTCGTAGTTGTTATGTGACTGTGAGTGATGGCGACTTCTCCCTCGCTGGGTAGCGGGAGTGATGGCATTTACAGTTGACACTTTTTCTACCTGCCCTGCTTGGTGTTCACTTAATTCTAGAGCACGTGCTGCAGCAATTAAATCTGTCAGCGTCATATCCTGTCGTAGATTATGTGAATTTCCGGCTAAGATGACTTGGTTGGCAATCTCTCCCTCGACGTCTGTGAAGTTGCAAGACCGTGCCAGCTGCCGGAGCCTTGTTACGTATGCATCAATTGTCTCCTTGTCTTGTTGTCTGCATTGTCGAAAACTGTATACTTCAAATGCGATATTTACTCTTGGAGTAAAATAGTCGGTTAGGGCTTTGACAGCAACGTCATATACTGTTGCTGTGTCGCCCGATTCAGGGACCGTCAGTGTGTCATACACTTCGTCTACATCCGGGCCTGCGTAGTGAAGGAGGAGTGCTCGCTGTCGTTGTGGTGCTGTTATGTCCATGGCCACTAACAAACGTTCAAATCGTTCAGTCCATTTTTTCCACCTAGGCCCGATATTCCCATCTAGGTGTAGGTCGAACGGCGGGAAACTTGGCAATGCCATGCTAGGGTGTGAACTGCACGGGAGTTGTGCTTGACACAGTATGCTCCCTGTCTAGCGCAGACGTGCCGCTGCCGCTATCGTCGCTTAACATGCCATGCTACTTAGGGAAGCACCGTAAATGTATCGAATGCGCTTACATGCTTAACGTTTTGTGGAACATCACTGATGAGCATGTCCGCTGTTGTTTTCGTAACATCCTCGTCGCCAGATGTAGTGTCGATGGCCGTAAATTCAATACGATTCTATGGATGGAACTTGAACACTGTTTATTCACATTTCGTTACATTTCATGGCTGAGTAGTTCCCCGGATATTGACAGTTCCTAGTACATCACTGGTCGCTAGGCGGCAGCACGATATATAGTGAATATCACAGTAATAGGACCAGATATTTTGTTATACCATCATGAAGTTTTGTTTTCATGTGAATAATGACTCTCGACTTTAAAACAGATTTCTCTGCTGAACTAATTTTTGATAGGGGCCCTCTTTAAATTCTTGTAACTTTGGTTCTGGTGGGAATATTTGAATAGACTAAACTGTATTGGAATTGGAAATAGTGTTGCTTTCCATTTCTTGAATAAAAATGCATGATATTTTTTGTCAATGTGACTGGTTTTCCTAGGCCGCCACACAATTATTTTGAATAGATTACTTTTAATATTATGTAACTTGTAAAGCGCTACAGAATCAAGAATTCAACCATAAGCTAAGTGTATTTAAACTGTAAGCATAGTTTAACAAGTTTTGGTCCTGTCATATTCAACTTAATAAAACCGGCGTTAAAGCCGTTATGATTATCACTCACTTTCGCCGGTCGGCAATGTTTAGTTTTTTGTTTGTTTAAATGTTGTCGTTTGTAACTATTATACTGTTAAATGATTAAGTTACAAAACATGCTGCCTGTGGGTTTTTCAATTGACCTTTTAGATTACTATTGGCATTTTATACTATTACAATAAATACGGTATTTAAAAAGGAATCATGGTGTAGTTAATTGCCATTGAGTGATTGATACTACAGTCAGTTTCTGCCTGTCTAAGACTAAGGCTACGGCTGAGTGAATTCTAATAAATATAAATAGTTCTCCCTCCCTTAATAGGCCAGTAAGTCTCAATTTAGTTACCGGAGTTGGCCCAGTTCAACATTTTCTAATTAAATAATGTAGGCTTTATTGTTAAAATTTAGATTACTGATCTTGTAAATATAATTTAGTTTTTGACTTACGCCGTAGGCTTAGCCTTAGCTCTGGGTTTAACATTCTTTACTATTTATTATATATATGATATAAAATTATATGGTTTTGGTCTATTAATTTATACTAATTGATAATAGTCTAACATAATTATGTCACCATTATTCTTATTGGGTGTTTTCTGCTTGTCTTGCTCTGTTGCTGTAAAGGATATAAATTTTGTTTCATGCAAACCATTGACATATAATCATTTTAATGTGCTTTTTCCTAATCACACTAAAATTCATCATTCTATTTCAATTTTGCATTGTCTGCCATGTCTTCATGTTTGTTATAATAGAAAGTTACTGCCAATCCCCCGCTCTACGCCAACATAAATTAGCAATAATTTTATTACTAGCAGGAGATGTAAGTCTCAATCCTGGGCCATCTGTTAGACGAAACATTCGGGTGGCCACTACAAACGTTCGATCTGTACGAGATAAGACAGCCTCACTTTGAGATTGATTAATTTCAAAGAAACTAAACATTCTAGCTGTAACCGAGACCTGGCTCAGACCACATGATACACATGCATGCATTGCTGACGTTTCTCCTTCTGGTTACACCTTTCACCATCGACCAGGTTTAGTCGGCCGTGGAGGTGGTGTTGGCTTTCTTATATCACAGCAGTTCAAAGTTAAATTACATTCAAACCCTGAATACTCTAGTTTTGAGTCTATATGTGCTGAACTTTCAGATTCTTCTTTCTCCGCATACTTTGTTTGTATCTATCGCCCTCCAGGACATCCGGCCAATTTCTTTGAAGACTTTCAGGATATGTAGGAAAATCTGGCAGTCATTAATTCAGAATTTTACATTCTTGGTGATTTTAATCTACATTTGGATATACCTTCTACAACTACAACTACGTTTGATGATATTCTGGCATCATTTGATTTGAAACAACATGTTACCTATTCGACACATATACATGGCCATTGGCTTGACCTCTTGATAACCCGTTCAACTTGTAATAATATCCAAGCACCTACTGTTTCAGATGGGTTATCAGACCACCATACTGTCATTGCTGATATCAACGTTTCTATAACCCCTTTAGAGTCGAAACGCAATGTGTCTTACAGTGCCATTCATAGGATTGACATTACAGCTGTAATGGCTGATATCCTTATATCTGACCTTATCACAGATAAAAAAAACATCTATCTGACTTACATCAACAGTACCGTTGTGTATTTAGAACTACGTGTTGATGCGTAATTACTATTGTTTTGTATCGGCGTAATGATCAATAATTGGATACTATAAAAAGTAGTTCCTGTTCCGCCATCTTATGGTTATGTCGTGTTTTGTAAATATATAGTGTATTTAGACGAAATACGCTACACTGGCGACGAAGATGACTCAAAGAACTCGTCAATCCACTTGCACAAGTCGGTAGAAGAAAAGTGATGAACTGTCACGCTGGTACAAGTGTGCGTTGACTTGTGTCGAACTTTGAAGCGCTCGGAACTCCGATAAAAACGTGTTACCGTGTTCGCTGCAATGGCCGCCCCCATTGGCAAAATTGAAACTTTCGACAGCTCGGTAGAATCGTGGCCAGCTTACTATGAACGGTTAGAACAATATTTTCTGGCGAATGACGTTCCAGATAGGAATCAAGTGCCGGCTTTGCTGAGTCTTATAGGAGGTAAGACGTACAGTCTGCTGTGATATTTGTGTGCGCCGGATAAACCTGCCACGAAAACATTCGCTCAGTTAACGGCGATACTTAGTCAACATCTGTCAGCCTCTCGTGATTGCAGAAAGGTTTCGTTTCTACAAGAAGGACCAACAAGAGGGACAAAGTGTTGCGCAATATGTTGCACAAATTAGAAAACTGTCAGAACATTGTGAATTTGGAGAAAATTTGGGAGATTCCCTGCGAGACCGATTTGTGTGTGGCCTGATAAACGAACATATACAAAAGAGATTGTTTTCAGAAATAACACTGACGTTTGAGCGTGCGGTGGAGATTTCAGTGGCCATGGAAACAGCTACAAGGGATGCTGCTGAACTGGGGCAGTACAGAAATGGTACGGCTGTACACAAAGTCCATATCAAGCCAGCGTGCCGTGCCAATACACATGGAAACCAACGTTGCCAGGGTAACGATGCATCGCGTGGTAGTACTGGTGGTAAACACACAGGTTCCCAACATGTACACGTGATTGAAGATGTATATGACAGTGATGCTGAGAATGTAGCTGCTCTGGAAATACATACCATGGACCGATCGCCTGATACCAGAATTATTTGGGTAAATCCTAAAATAAATGGTAAACCATTACAAATGGAACTCGATACAGGCTCGGCAGTGTCGGTGATAAACAAGCAACGGTTTGATGAGTACTTTCCCGAAGTAAAGACACAACACACTTCGGTGGTCTTAAAGACCTATTCTGGCGAAGAAATTGCTCCACTCGGCATGGTATATGTCGATGTAGAGTACAATGGACAGCAACAAAACTTGCCATTATATGTGGTCAGAAAGGGAGGACCAGCATTGTTTGGGCGCCAGTGGCTTAACAGGATTAAGCTAGACTGGAAGTCCATCAAACACATCACTGCAACGAAGCATACAGGGAGTATGCAGGAACAACTGGATGCACTTAAATTGGAGTTTAAGGAAGTCTTTCAAGCCGGACTTGGAGCCATCCAAGGACCCAAGGCGAAACTCCATCTCAAGGAGGGGGCAACTCCAAAATTCCACAAGGCCAGACAAGTACCCTATTCACTACGCCCGAAAGTTGAAGCAGAACTTGAGAAACTTGAGAAAGAAGGAATCATCACAAAAGTTGATTGGAGTGAATGGGCAACTCCAATCGTGCCTGTACCTAAGTCAAACGGATCGGTAAGAATATGCGGTGATTTCAAGGTCACCATAAATCCGGAACTGAAAGTGGATCACTATCCGTTACCCCGGATTGAAGATGTCTTCGCAAATCTCAGTGCAGGTGAGAAATTCACAAAGATTGATCTCCGTCAAGCTTACCTGCAACTCAAAATGGAGGAGGAGTCAAAGAAGTATCTGACTATCAACACGCACAAAGGACTGTTTCAGTACAACCGACTGTTATTTGGCGTCGCATCTGCACCTGCAATCTGGCAAAGAACAATTGACCAGATACTACAGGACATTCCAGGAACACAAGTTATTCTGGATGACATCATCATTACTGGGAAGACTGACCAAGAGCACCTAGCGAATGTGCGCCGAGTCCTCGAGCGTCTACGCGATTACAATCTCAGGGCTGAAATAACGAAATGTGAATTCTTCAAGGACGAAATGACATACTGCGGACACAGAATCGACAAAGAGGGACTCCACAAAATGCCTGAGAAGATCGACGCTGTAGTCAGTGCGCCCAGACCGGAGAATGTAGCTCAGCTGAGGGCATACCTAGGCCTGCTTAACTACTATCACCGGTTTCTGCCAAATCTGTTCACAGTAGTATGGCCACTAAATCAGATGTTGGAGAAAGGCAGGAAATGGCGATGGACTGCACAGTGCGAGAAGGCGTTTTCGGAAACAAAGCACATGATAAGCTCCGATCAAGTGTTGACATACTACGACCCGCGGTTGCCAATAAAGTTGGAATGTGACGCATCAGCTTACGGAATTGGCGCAGTCTTGTCTCACACAATGGCAGATGGAACTGACAGACCAGTCGGATTCGTATCACGTTCACTGACATCGGCAGAACGTAACTATGCCCAAATTGACAAGGAAGCACTTGCGTTGATTTGGGGAGTGAAGAAATTCCACTCATATCTATATGGTCGCCGCTTCACATTAGTGACGGATCATCAGCCTTTGCTATCAATTCTCAGAATGGACTATGAAATAAAGTTTCGGAATACTTCCAATCACGCGAACGCTGATGCGTTATCACGTCTTCCTATAAAGGAAACCTACGACCAGGATGAAGAGGTCATTGATCCTGTGGAAGCCTTCCACATATCTCAGGTGGACGCAGTTCCAGTGTCTAGTGCTCAAGTGAGACTTGAAACCCAAAATGACCAAGTTCTGGCGAAAGTATATACTCTAACCAAGGACGGCTGGGCCTACACCGGTGACAAGGAAATCGCTCCTTACTACACGCGACGGAAAGAACTTTCCCTGTCAAAAGGATGTCTGATGTGGGGAATCAGAGTGATAATACCATTGAAACTTCGCCCGCAGGTTCTACACTTGCTACACGAAGGACATTTGGGAGTAGTCAAAAAGAAATCCTTGGCCAGAAGTCATGTTTGGTGGCCAGGAATTGACCATGATCTTGAACAGATGGCAAAAGGGTGCCCAGGCTGTCAACATGTACAGAAGATGCCCACACAAGCACCATTACACCCTTGGGAATGGCCGACCAAGCCATGGCAACGTGTGCATGTTGATTACGCCGGCCCCTTTCAAGGAACTATGTTTCTCGTCATCATGGATGCACACTCGAAATGGCCCGAGGTGATCAGCACGCAGTCAACAACCGCTGCAAAGACCATCGAAATTCTACGAAGTGTATTCGCTCGTAACGGTCTGCCCGAAATTTTTGTTAGTGACAATGGGCCTCAGTTTACTTCAGATGAGTTTAACAAATTCACCAAAGCCAATGCAATCAAACATCTGAAGTCAGCACCGTATCATCCCGCAACCAACGGATTGGCTGAAAGATTTGTACAAACTTTCAAACAATCTCTTCGTGCGATGAAGTGGGAAGTCGGTTCGGTCGAACAAAAACTTGCAAATTTCCTGATGGCGTACAGGAATACTCCCCACGCAACGACAAATGAAACGCCAGCTAATTTGTTCTACGGAAGAAACCTTCGCACTGGACTGGACGCGCTGAAACCAGACTTACGCCGTGACATTGCTGCTAAAAAGATGTCACAAACAATTCGTTCAACGGTTCAACATCGTGAACTCGCAGTAGGACAATCCGTAGCATTGCGCGACTATCGTGGGAATGACAAATGGGTTTCCGGTACAATCGTGTTGCGTACTAGTCCGGTGTCATACCAGGTCGAGATAACACCAGGTGTCGTCTTGCGACGACACATTGAACAAATTTGTGATGCCGAGTCTACAATCAAGTCTCCGATTCCAGTCCCGGAAGCCGTGGTTGTGTTTCCCAGTGGTGATCCTTCGCCATCCGTTCTCACTGAAGAAGAGAAGAAATGTGACTCAACACCACAACCCAGCGAAACACGTGTGAAACCATCCACTTCAATGTCTTCGCCCGTGGGAGAAAAACGTTATCCTTCGCGAATGCGCAAGGCACCGCAGAAGCTGCATTTATAAGTTGTGACTCGGAGTACACGTAACTGTTGAAGTTTTGAGACTTCTTGTTAATTGAGATAATTCGAAGACTTGCTTTAATTTAATATCCATTACCTTTTAATTGTACTCGGACTCAGTGAGAGTGAACAGATACCAAGTGGAACATTACTTGTTACTAACATTCACAGTAATGACGCTGACTAACACAGAACTAGGACAGTAATTGTACTAGATCATGACTACTGTTATTTTTCTAGAACGGACAAAGTTATTTTTCCTTGCTATTAGAACTTTGCTATGTTTGCTTAAAAATGTGAAATATAACAGTATCATATCTCCAATAGGGATTACTAAACTAATTGGGGAGGAAATATTGTGTATTTAGAACTACGTGTTGATGCGTAATTACTATTGTTTTGTATCGGCGTAATGATCCATAATTGGATACTATAAAAGTAGTTCCTGTTCCGCCATCTTATGGTTATGTCATGTTTTGTAAATATATAGTGTATTTAGACGAAATACGCTACAAGTACTGTCAAGTACTCGCTGCATTACTTGACAAACATGCACCTATAAAATCCAAATGGGTGTCAGAAAGGCCACCAGCTCCATGGATGATTTCCGAAATTATACTATCTAAAAGGCGTCGTCGTTATTTAAAGCGTGTATGGCGCAAATCACGCTCGCCATTAGATAGGTCGCGCTATTCTAAGCAATGTCACCTCTGTAACAGACAACTGGCTAAAGCTAAATCAGATAATTTTACAAATATGGTCATAAATAAGTCTGATAATCCGCGTCAGTTATGGAACTGCATCAATAACATTCTACACAGATGGCCTACTCCATCGCTACCTGATCATGTGTCAATTAAGTCTCTATGTGATTCGTTCTCTAGTCACTTTAAGAATAAAATCAGTATTATTCGTCCTGCTTTCCCTAGTCATAATATAAGTAATGTCAGTGTGGACTTTCCACAAGTAAATTCTCAACTTGTATCATTTGAACCTGCATCAGTTGATGAAGTTAGGAAAATAATTATGTCCTCCCCAAATAAATCTTGTGCACTTGATCCATTTGGATCATCATCTTTATTCTGATGATACTCAGATCTACATTTCATTGGCTACCCCGGATACAAATCGCTCCCTTAACCAACTTAGTAATTGCCTTCAAGATATCTTCCACTGGATGACTGACAGTAAGTTGAAATTCAATGCAAACAAAACTGAATTGATCATTATTGGTACTCCAATGCAGCAAAGTAAACTGGATGGTTTTTTCCCTACGCGTATTTTGAATCAATACATCACGCCAGAAACCTCGGTGCGGAATCTAGGAGTGATCTGTGATAGTAACTTCAATTTCCGACAACACATCTCAAACATGTCGTTGCTGGTTTTATCATATTCGTGATCTTCGCCGTATTCGCCGGTATATGTCATTTTCTGTTGCTAAGACTATTGCAACAGCGCTTGTTAGCAGCAGACTTGACTATTGCAATTCCCTCCTTTATAATATCGCTAGCAAGGATATCACAAAACTTCAGCGTGTCCAAAATTGTCTAGCAAGAGTAGTTACAAGATCTCCTCGTTTTTCTCGCCCTGTACCACTTTTGAAGTCTGTATTGGCTTCCTGTACGATATCGTATAATATTTAAGATATGTACCATTACATACCAGGCACTGTCCAATATGCAACCATCTTATTTGCATTCATTGCTTACTCCTATAAGGAAACCTATCCAGCTTCGATCATCTAGTTCTGACCTACTTTTTGTTCCTAGAGTCAACACTAACATTGGAACTAGGGCTTTTTCTGTTGCTGCACCAACTTTTTGGAATATGCTCCCTCTTAGTGTTAGATCAGTTGAAAATATTACAAAATTCCGTCGTTATTTAAAAACGTATCTTTACAACCTTGCTTACCCACCGTAGCTCCCTAGCGCCTTGACCCATCTGTTGACAACTGGAATACTACTTATGGATTTTGAGATTGACCAATCCTTTTGTTTTGATTCGCCTCTGAGCTTGGTTTCCAAGGATTTAGGCGCAATAGAAGTTATCTTATTACTATTATTGTTATATCATGATATATCATACAACTTACCATGGTATATATCATGGTATTTACAATGATATATACTATGATATGTGCCGTAGTACATACCATGGCATATCACGGTATATATCATGATAAATACCATAACATACTATGGCATATATCGTTGTATATCATGGTATGTCATGATATGTATATATATATATATATCATGGTATTTCATACGACTTACCATGGTATATATCATGATATTTACAACGATATATACCATGATATGTACTATGGTACATACCATGGTAAATCAAGGCATATATCACAATAAATACAATGGCATGTACAATAGTACATATCATGGTATCTACCATGGTAAATACAGTGATATGTACCATTGTACATTGTATAGTAAATATCACGATGAAGACCATACAATAGTATGTCCCGAGGTACAAGTACTAGTATTTAGTATGACAACCGAAGGTCTTCAAAAGTATATACGCGTGTATATCATATATACCATTGTAAATATAATGGCATGCCATAATAAATACTTTGCAATTAATGACATAGTGTATAAAAATGATATGCAATAATTATATAGTATATAGTAGAGGCACGTATAGCTATGCAAACATGTATATATATGGCATATAGTAGAATAGGTACAATAATTAGTGCAGGCAAATAAAGTACTATACACGTTTACCCACTATATTCACACACATACACACACACATATATATATATATGTATATATATATGCACACACAACCATGTATAGTTATATAGTTACATATCGAGTTTTATTAATCATGAATGCACGACCACTTAATTCGATCATTGTACGTACATGGGGGCACGCGCAAACAGCGCGCGATTCGAACGCGGATTACCAGCCGTTTTAAAGATTCTTCACGAATTGTATGTCGGCAAGGCAATGTCAGTGCGAATCTGGTAACTCTAAGAGCCGCCCCTGTTATGCCACACGATACGCCATTCTTCAATGTGGCATTACTGAATGCTCGTTCCGTGTGCAATAAAGCTATCAAAATCAACGAATACGTCGTTGAACACAAATGCGACATCTTGGCGATAACCGAGACGTGGTTAAGGAAGAGCGGTGACGAAGTTGTTATTGCTGAAGTGACCCCTCCCGGGTTCCTCTTCCACCACGTGGCACGATCTTCTCGTCGTGGTGGCGGTGTTGCAATCTTGCACCGCGATACATTTACAACGAAGATTCTTCCTACTCTCCATTTGAATACCATTGAACTTCTCCGTGTGCAGTTCTCTGCAGCCCATTCTATATCGTTCGACATGTGTGTCATCTACCACCCGCCTGCTTCAAGTAAGGCATCTGGAACTTCGTGTGAATTTTATGCTGAACTTGAATGCTTATTTACAGAAGCATCTGTTTCCGTTATACCAACCGTAATTGCTGGAGACTTTAATATTCATTTTGATGATGTAACGAAATCAGAACCGCTTCGCTATCTACTTGATTCCTACAATTTGCTGCAACACGTCCATTCGCCGACCCATAAAACAGGACATACATTGGACCTGGTGATAAGTCATGACAGCGATAACTTAGTATCTTCTGTTGTTGTTTATCCAGACTCCACTATCGCATAGAACTGGCATTAAATGTGTTGAAACCGTCAGCTGAAACTTCAGTAATTGCCAAGCGCAACTTCCGCATCATGGATGCTACAGTGTTTAATGATGACGTTAAATCTGTATGTTCTGGCATGTGTGCCCACGCTGACCGTCAGCAAGCGGAGGTCTTAACATCGGACTACAACACCTGTCTCACTAACTGCTTAGACAAGCACGCTCCTTGGCGCTACGTACACGTCAGGAGCAACTCGCCGCATCCGTGGTATGACGCTGAGGTCGACGAAGCAAGAGAGAAGAGGCGAACGTGTGAGAATCTGTGGAGAAGAACAAAACTCGAAATACACCGCCAATTATACGTCGCCGCTCGCGACGACTGCACTACAATGATAGCCAGTAAGAAAACCGAGTATTATCGCGGACAATTACAGAACGCTAATAACAAGAACATGTTTCGCATTCTGAGATCACTCGACGTACACAACATGCAACTTCCTGAATTCTGCTCAGTGAAGGAAGGATGTGATAAATTCTCACGTTTCTTCCAAGAAAAGATCGAGAAATTATTGATTAACTTGCACTACCGCGTTGCCGTTGACCCGACAGAGGACGAGACACGTTGTTTTACTGACCTAATTCAAGTGTTCGAGCCAACTACTACAGCCGAAATCACTAATATTCTTGGCACTACGAATAAGATATGCTCACTTGATCCACTACCAACTAAGCAACTAAATGACAACATGGACATTATCTTGCCTATCATCATACAAATTGTAAACGCTTCACTCGAGGAGGCAGTCATGCCTGTGCTGCTTAAGCACGCAATTGTCCGGCCATTGCTCAAGAAACAATCACTCAACAAGGACATACTCAACAACTACCGTCCAGTCAGCAACCTAAGCCATCTGTCAAAAGTCATAGAGAAAGTTATTGCGCGAAGGATCATCTCTCATATTTCCGATCAGCGAATGGAAGACTGTTTCCAATCAGCCTACCGAAAGAATCATTCAACTGAAACCGCACTATTGTGTGTAGCAAATGCCATGGTGTAACAAATGCCGCTATAGACAATAGACAAGGCACGGCACTAGTTCTTATTGACTTTAGTGCGGCCTTTGACACAATCAATCACAAGATAATGATCCAGCGCCTTCGGTTGCGTTACGGCATTGTTGGCAAGGCGCTTGGCTGGCTGCAATCCTATCTGCAGAGCCGGACCCAGCGTGTGGTCATTCGTGATGCGTCATCGAATACAACTTGTGTGACATCGGGTGTCCCACAGGGTTCGGTGCTGGGTCCTTTGTTATTCTCGTTGTACGTACAACCCATTGGCGACATAATTAGAGCGCATGGACTTTGTTTTCATCATTATGCGGATGATCTGCAATTGTACTGCCATTTTGACCTCACTGCGACTGCGTTGGCTGCTACTCGGCGACGTATGGAGGAGTGTCTAGATATTGTCAATCAGTGGATGACATCAAACTACATGTGCATGAACAACAATAAAACGGAATATCTTCCCGTAGTGCCAAAGAGTGCCGCTGCGCTTATTGACGGCAGTGTGATACGCGTAGGAGGTGTTACGATTACTGCCTCAAGATGTGTTCGTAACCTTGGTGTCGTTATGGATCGCCACCTCGATTTTAAGAAGCAAGTTTCAAGCATCGTCAGTGTGTGCTCATTTCACCTGCGCCATATTAACCAGATGAGTCGTTATCTCCCAACGTCGACAAAGGAACGTGTCGTCAACGCCATTATTACATCAAGGCTTGATTACTGCAATTCACTTCTATACGGCACTTCTGTCAACAACATCGCTCGACTGCAGAGAATGCACAACTCTGCTGCTAGGTTGATCCTACGCCGCCCACGGAGTGACAGCGCCATGCCTCTGTTGTGCATTCTTCACTGGTTGCCTGTAGCACACAGAATCGACTTTAAGCTATTAGTGTTTACATATAAAGCTGTGCATGGCGATGCCCCGAAATATTTATGCGACCTTGTATGCCCATACAAACCAACAAGAGCCCTGCGCTCTACCAACAATAACATGTTAACGGTCCTGCGGACTCATGTCAAAGCTGGGGACAATTCGTTTGCGGTCGCCGCAGCGACATTGTGGAACACTTTGCCTAATGACATTAAAACGTCTGATTGTCTCTCTACTTTCAAGGCACGCTTAAAGACTCATTTTTTTAGACTCTCGTTCTTGTCCAATGTGGCATAGTTTACTCTCTGCATTGATTTGTTTTATATCTCTTATGTATTAATTAACCTATTTATATATTTATTTTATACTTACATGTACATTAGTTCAGTTAAATGAATTGACAATGTCTTATTTCTACATAGAACTGTAGCTATGATCATTATTTTAATATATTTATTTAATTACTGAATTTATTCGTATTTTACTAATATTTAAATTTTCTTTTAGAAAATGCATGCTTATTTAGCCATCATTAATACCTCTATCTGGGTTCTACATGTTGTAAAGCGCCACGAACAATTTATAATTGGATCTGGCGCTATATTAAATAAAATATATTATTACATACATGTATGTATGGTGTGAAACAAAAATAAGTCCATAATACAGAAACAAACGTACCTTTGAATAGCTATATATATATACATATGTATATAAATATATAGGCGCAATAATTTGCTATTTTTATACGCCATACTAACTGAATCCAAATTTAATTTATCACATGACACGTACGCATACGTTATGTACAAACCCTGTAAATCCAATTTTTGTTGATGTAAATTACTTGCTACACATGTCAGACTATTCAGTTGCGTACATATAATAATATTTTTACCATGGGGGGCCTATTTCCGTACCTCGTATTTTTCAATGGTTTTATACCAATGCAAATGCCACAATGGTAGTCGCTAGTCTCTCGCCGCTTAATTTCCCTTAGCCCCAGGCTTAGGCTTAAACAAAGTTATAAATTATAGACCGGTAATCGTGTATGGTACAAGAATACTGAGTTGTAGTAACTTGTCTTGTACCACACATTAGTGACTTATGCATACATATCATATTCGTATTTTCCATGTATATACATCAACTTGGTGGCCATCGTTTTTGTTTTCCCAGTTTGCCGCACTTTATATTGGTCGGCCAATTGACAATAAAGTTACAAACGTTTCATCCACGTCGAAATCGTCTGCGGCTGCATCGTAACCGTCAACATTGATCAGTTCAACTTCAATCCACGCAGTTTCACCTATTCCCACGGCTCCATCTTCATCAACAAAACCAAGTACAAACGTCTTCATAATCAATTGTTGCTTAACACGACGAAAATATGCAACATGCACCACCAAAGTCGGTTTGAACTTTGATAGCGTGGATTTAAAAGTACGTTCGCGCGTTTATGTTTACTCGGTTTCTGGCCTACCTAAGTTTCTGCCTCATTAGACATTACGATTATACAGCTGGATCTCATATTAAATACATCTTTAGTCAGATATATCGGACACAATGAGCAAAGGACGTCTACAAACTTGCAAAAAAAAATTCTGTCTCAAAATAAAACGAGGCAAACAGATGTTGACAAATATTTTGATAGCGAACGCAGACCACGTGACTACAGTGCACCATATCGGTGACGGTGATGTAAACAACCGTAGGCCTAATATTTAAATTTATCGGGCGAAATTGTAAGCAACTATTCACCATAATCACCATTAAAAAGTTAACGAACAGCCCGTGGAGTTTATACAGTGAATGCGTTGCGATTTGTCGCACAGTGTCAGTGGTGATTTTGAACACGATGAGGCAGAAACCGTGTCGGCGTATGGCGCGTGAAGTGATTATCGTCTTACGAATATTGTAAGTATTTCTTAAAATAACTTATTTGACGCTTCTTTTGCATGCCATTGATGAAATAAGTGGTTCTGATTAATAATATTGATACGTTGCTGAACGATTTCAAAAATTGTTGGTGACAACTGCATATTATGCGCCTTGTGTAAGGCAGAAACCGAGTGGTCCAGTATACCATCTCGTTTAGGCAAATCTCGTCTTTGTTCTCGACTACCCACGTGAATTCGGTGAACACGGCGAGAAGTAAAAATAAGCAACCTAAATGGCGGAACGTTCGACGTGCTTGGCATGCCATGAGACTGATACTTCACGCGTAGTTAGATTGACATTAAATAAAACTTGTCCATCAATATGAAGGCATGATATCTAGATTAAGGTATATATTTTGTTTGCGATGGAACGTATAACTTGTAGGATTTACCCGAGTTTTCAGTATGTGTCATATTTGCTATATAGATTATAGTCACCTACTCGATTTCTGCCCTATCTGAGTTTCTGCCTCATTACGATTATATTAAATGCAACTTTAGTCAGATATATCGGACACAATGAGCAAACGACGTCTACAAACTTGCAACAAAGTTATTTATATCAAAATAAAACGAGGTAAACAGATTTTTGATAGCGAACGCAGACCACCTGACTACAGTCCAGACAGTGCATCATATCGGTGACAACCGTAGGCGTAATATTTAAATTTATCGGGCGAAATTGTAAGCAACTATTCACCACAATCACCACAGGAAAGTTAACGAACAGCCCGTGGAGTTTATTCAGTGAATGCGTTGCGATTTGTCGCACAGTGATGATTTTGAACACGATGAGGCAGAAACCGAGTGCTTCCGTTTGGCGCGTGAAGTGATTATCGTCTTACGAATATTGTAAGTATTTCACTAAAACAACTTATTTGACGCTTCGTTCGCATGCCATTGATGACATAAGTGGTTCTTAGATAAGAACTCTGTCTATTTGTTTTACGCCACTTTACTGAACTTTGTAAACATGACAAACAATAAAGAAACATGTTCAAACTGGTACGTTGTTGTGTTCGCCATTTGCAATACATTTGTTCTAGTTATGATTAATAATATTGATACGTTGCTAAGCGATTTCAAAACTTGTTGGTGAAAACTGCATATTTATGCTTGCGTAAGGCAGAAACCGAGTGGTCGAGTATACATGCTGTATGTATATACAGCTAAATGCTGAGATATTGAAATGTCTTTTTTCTCACTTATTGAATGTAACGAGTAACTCAGGCATATGTTTGTCCTCATTTGTTATGCATTTCTTTCAGCACAATTTGATTTCTTTGTATCTTTTTGTGGGGCATTATTCAGACAGTATTGTCCCAGACCCAATTGTATCCATGAATGATTGGAATTTGTTCTCAGTGCATGCATGCATCTATCTTTGACAGTAATTAAGAGTGTCGATGACTGGAATCTATTGATTGGTATAATATTAAGTCATGTTTCCGTGATACTTCAAACATTCAATGGTGCATGTTTCAGTTTGAATTACACTATTTCAGCACCATAAACCGGTAGTGTAACAGTCTAGGCTTGTTGAATTTGTGGTCTCCATGTACCACTCAGGCAGATTTCTGTATAATAATTTCTCCTGTTTTGCTGCTTATAATAAAATATCGATTCCAGATACTGCAGACAATGCATTGTTATTCTTACTGCATGCTTTTGTTACTATGTAATCCTAATATATATATTATTAGTGTGATGTTGTCTATTACTGGCAGGGCAATATTGTTATTTCTAAATGCACGGAGTTTAGTATTTTTTCTATACGGACACCAGTTTTTATCAGTAATACCTTTTTAGCGTATTCTATGTAGTCCACGTACCATACATATACAAAATGACAAAGGAATGTTGTAATTACATTTTTGTAATAGTTAATTGTAACAGCTATGTCAAGCAAATAAAACCAAATATATTGTGCCACATTTGTATTAGGAATGTGTAGAAGCCATAGCCAATTCAATGTCATAAACTTACATTGTTTTCTTCTCCCATTATGACCACAGCTAGTTTATACTGTCTTTTAATATATATTTTTAAATATGGTATATGTCACTAGCAGCTGTTTTAATTGTCATTTTATATCAGGCATATATATATATATGGGTTGACCTCCTACCCCTTATGAAAAAATACCATGCTACACCAATGCCAATGGTAAACCATGATATACAGTGTACCATGGTCTATCATGGTATTTCAGTTCATACGTATGATATACCATGGTATATCAGGCTATATTTTGGCAGATCATGGGTGTATCATGGTATACCATGATATATCATGATATACCATGCTACACCAATGGTAAACCGTGATATATCATGGTATATTATGGCAGATCATGGGTGTATCATGATATACCGTAGTATTCCATGATATATCATGATATACTACGCTAAACCAATTGTAAACTATGATATATCATGGTATTTCAGTTCATACGAATAATAAACCATGATATAGCATGATATATCAGTGTATATTATGGTATATCGTGGGTGTATCATGGTATACCATGATATATCATAGATATGAACTGAAAATTAAATTATATATATATGGTTTACCTTTGGTGTAGCATCATATAACGTGGTATACTATGGTATGACATACCTTGATATATCATATGATAGGTACTTGCATGGACAAAGACTCAAAGTGAGTAATATCAACGATAAGCTCGCAAACTATATATTATATATATAGTTTATATATTATATTGAATAAAAAGTAATATATCTTGATATCATAATACTGTATTACATTGATTATGCAGTTCTTTTATATATATGTATATATATACACTGTATATATATATATATACACTGTATATATACAGTGTATATATATATATATATATATACATATTGATCAAACAGGTGGCACAAAGGGAATCCAGGAGCAGTTCGCCGGTACTACCTAAATGCGTAGTACAGGATTATGTAAATATATATATATAAATACAGTGTATATATATATACATATATATATATGAAACAGAACTGCATAATCAATGTAATACAGTATTATGATATCAAGATATATTATTTTTTATTCAATATAATATATAAACTATATATATATGTAGCGGGGGATTTACCATGAAGACAGGCAACACGGTTAAATGATGACTATCATTTATTGTGTTGATAATCTAAAATACAAAGTAAAACAAAAAACAAAAATTCCAACTGGGAACTGCAGTCTAACACAGTGCTTGAGCACTGCTCAGTGCAATCACACCATGCACTCTCTTACATCTTCATTTGTGTTTATATCTCTGTTAAAACACGAAACCTCGTGGAAAAACACTGGAGCGCTGTCTGTCCAGCTTCTCTCGGAAACTCTGTGATGGCGTCTCTTAATAATTAATCCTGGCTTAGTGACCGGGGTATGACCCTCACTTGGTGACTGCTGGGGAAACTGACACCACCTGGGAAGAGAACCTAATGGCTTTCTCAGGCAGCGTCTACAGACTTAACATATTAAAAGTAATGAGAACAAAAGGAGTACTTGGAGTTTTGGAATAATAATATAGATTAAAATTAATAATAATAATTTACTTATTGCTCAGTAACCCTGCCGGTTACATACCCCCCTGATTAAATAGTTGCTATCCCACGAGCAACTGAACAATCAGAACCAAGATATTACATTTGGAATAATGATCTACAAAACTAATATTCTTATGGCAAGTTGCGGTTAATTGTGGTTGCCTGTGACTGCAACCAAGCTGTTTGAAGCATGGAACCTAAGTTCGACATGGCTTCACTCAGCTCTCCAAATGATGGTGGTGCTGATACCTCAGTCGTCCTAAGAGCTGCAGACCATGGCAGATTATGGGGATTGGGGTTATGACCTGCCGTTGCACGCTTAGAACTCCTACGTGGTAGTGCTTCGCCATCTGCTGATCCAGGTGTTGATCTGGCAGTCGACCCACCAGAGCGATCGGACCGACTCCTGATTTTAACACGACGATGTCGTCGGGACTGTCTCGGAATTGGTTCCGAGGCACAGTCGCCATCTGAATCTACAGACAAACAGCTATGTGCTTGAGCACAACTCTGCCCACCACCCGTAACTCGAGTCGACCTGGCTCTACCTGACATACCACGACTACTCAGGTGCGACTTGTCGGTTGTAGGAAGGGGTATCTGTGCTTCTTCGTTCGAACTCTTATCGTTCTCAAGATGACTCGAATGAACTGGTGAAGCACGGGGCAGTGGAAGTTCTTCTTCCCTCCACCGTCCATCACCCTTGTGCGGAAGGATCGAGGGAACAGTTTCCGCTTGAACAGTTGGCATCAAGGGTATATATACATCTGTCTCCTGACGTACCATCCACCTGTCAATTGGTGTGGAGCTGCCCTCCGAGGTGGTCTTCGCGTGTTTATCTCCGACATTTTCCCGTGTACTTTCCTTTTCTTCTGGTGTATTTGCTCTACTCTCTGCAGGAACCCGGATATCCCTTACATCCAATATTGCAGAGCGATGTACCACCCTAGGGTGTCCCAGACCATCGAATCGATGAACACGATACAGGGGACTATCGGGACTCATCCGATCCTCGACTCTATAGGGGATGGCCACCCACCGATCCTGTATTTTGTTTCGCCCTAGAACTCCTCTGTTCCTAAGGAAAACTCGATCTCCAGGCTTCAATGGCGCATCGGATCCCTTCAGATCATGCCTATCCTTTCTGATTCCAGCGGCTTTGGCTAATCTCTGACCAGCTAATTCAAAAGCTGCTTCCAGTCGGTGCTGATGCTCCAGTACCCAGTCATCAGTCCCTTTACCTAGGTGTGATGTTGGGCCCTCTCCATCCAGCAATTCGTCTACCGGAAGTCTGGTTCTTGCCCGAACATCAAGAAATAAGGTGAGAAACCTGTGGCCGCGTGTGGCGTTGAATTATACGCGAAGACCAGTTCCTGCAAATGGCGTGGCCATTGTCGTTTCTTCTCTGGCGGTAATGAACGCAGTAAGTCGTGCATCGTACGATTAAAGCGTTCACACTGACCGTTTCCCTCCGGGTGATACGGAGTGGTACGTGACTTCTTTATTCCATATACCGTACACAAGGCCCTTACCACGCCACTTTCGAAATTTCTTCCCTGGTCGCTGTGTATGCGTCTAGGTACTCCATATCGATAGAACCATTCCTGTGTCAATACCTTCGCAACTGTAGTCGCCTTCTGATCTTTTGTGGGTATTGCTACAGTGAATTTGCTAAATGCATCCGTCATGATTAAGACATGTTCGCGTCCATCTGAAGCTTTCTCTAGCATAGTGAAATCAATTGCTAGTAGCGCGAGTGGTTTGTTCGCCAAAAGGTGTCCCATTCTCGGGTTCACAGCAGGTCTTAATGCCTTAGCAGTACAGCATCGTGAACAACTGGCACAATACGAACCTACATCCTTGCTCATTCCAGGCCAAAATGCTCTTTTTCTTACCAGAGCTAGAGTCCTGTCTCTTCCCTGATGGCCACTTGCATCATGAAGAGCTTCGAGTACTGGCTGTTTCAAACTGGTTGGCAATGCAAGCTGTAGAGTTCCTTCTCCATTCTCAAAGGACTCAATATACAGAACATTCTCTATTGCCACAATTTGGTCCCATTTGCTATACCAGCGACAAGCAACTATCGGCATCTTATGGAGTTCTGTACTGTCTGGCTTTGTAGCGCTTCGTATCTGCTTTACTCAAGATACGATCTTGGTGTTGTACCTCAGCCAGTTGCTGGCCCTGGAAGAGCAGT
This sequence comes from Paraescarpia echinospica, assembly GCA_020002185.1. Taxonomy (NCBI): domain Eukaryota; kingdom Metazoa; phylum Annelida; class Polychaeta; order Sabellida; family Siboglinidae; genus Paraescarpia; species Paraescarpia echinospica. The sequence continues at coordinate 12,886,964 of CM034541.1, forward strand.
GTCTGTTTGATCTTTTCACTCATTGCGGTGGTTGTATGATTTCTTCTACCCTTTCCAATTGCTTGAGCTCCGGAATCTCATTCGGTACTGCAGTTGAAGACAAAATCTTCACTACCGTTCGATCGACGGCTAACTCGGTCATTTCTACTCTGACAGAAGTCGTGTTCCTATTGCCACAATTCCGCTGCAACGTGTTCTCTGTCACCTTTCTTCCATATAGCCACAACTTTACTCAAGATACGATCTTGGTGTTGTACCTCAGCCAGTTGCTGCTTTGTGTACCCTGGAAGAGGTGATACTGTCTGTTTGATCTTTTCACTCATTGCGGTGGTTGTCATGATTTCTTCTACCCTTTCCACCATTGCTTGGTGTCGCTCCGGAATCTCATTCGGTACTGCAGTTGAAGACAAAATCTTCACTACCGTTCGATCGACGGCTAACTCGGTCATTTCTACTCTGACAGAAGTCGTGTCCACTTCCGCTGCAACGTGTTCTCCATGCCATGTCTTTCGACTGAGTGCGTCAGCATTGGCATTGGCACGACCACTACGGTATTTGATATCATAATCAAATTGAGCAAGCTGAGCAACCCAGCGCAACTCTGTAGCTCCCAACTTTGACGTCTGAATGTAACTCAATGGATTATTATCCGTGTAAATCGTGAAGTGCGACCCGATGAGATAAGGACGGAACTTATCCGTGACGGCCCACTTCAGAGCAAGGAGTTCTAACTTCATGGAACTGTAGTTGGCGTCGTTCCTCTCCGCTGGCCTCAAACCGCGGCTTGCATAGGCAATAACCCCATGCTCTTGGGAGAGTACTGCGCCCAGTCCTTGGAAGCTAGCATCGGTCTCTACGATGAACGGCTTCGTGAAGTCTGGGTAGACTAGCACTGGAGCACTTGTCAGCTGCTCCTTTAACCTCTGGAAGGCCAGACTGCAGTCTCTATTCCATTTTTCATGGAATAGTTGTCCATCTTGGAACATCTTTCTCTTCGAACCCTTTTTTGTATTCGTGGCTTTGCCAACACACTGGTGAAGAGGCTTTGCTATCTGGGCAAAGGAAGGTACATCTCTTCGATAATATCCAGCCAATCCAATGAAGGAACGTAGCTCGCTCTCACTCTTTGGTTCTTCCCATTCTTGTACAGCCTTGATTTTCTCCGGGTCTGTTGCCACTCCTTCTGCTGACACAATATGCCCAAGGAATTTAACATCCCGTCTGAACAGGCTACATTTCTGCGGCTTGATCTTGAGTCCAAAGGCCCGTAGTTTCCCGAATACGGTGTCCAGCCTTTGTATCATCTCATCCACTGATTTCCCAAATACTAGGATATCATCCAAGTAAATGAGAAGGGAATGGAAATTCTCATTTCCTAGCACATGATTCATCAAGCGTGAGAAAGTAGCTGGGGCATTGCAAAGTCCCATTGGCATCCTTGTGAACTCATACAGTCCACTAGTTCCAACTCTGAACGCAGTCTTTGGTACATCTCTGGCGTCGATGGCACATTGATAGTAGCCATGGGCCAGATCCAAAGTACTGAAATATCTTGCTCCAGTGAGTGCTTCCAGGCATTCATCTACACGTGGTAGAGGGAAGGCATCCTTGATGGTCTTAAGGTTTAGTTGACGATAGTCGATGCACAATCGCAAAGAGTTATCCTTCTTCCTCACGAGAACTGCTGGTGATGCATAGCAGCTGGTAGATTCTTGAAGGACTCCAAGTTTCAGCCATTTCTGGAGGTGTGCCTTAACCTCCTCCCACTGGTTAGGGTGCACCCGTCGGTGGGGAACTCTAACTGGCCTATCATCAGTGGTGAGTATTTGATGTGGGACAGCATCGCAGTAACCGATGTCGTCTTGGTCTTTACTGAACACATTCTTGTGTTTCACCAGCAACAACTTCACTCTCTGACGATCCTCCTCAGAAAGGTCCAACCCTCCTAAGTCCATTGACGGTAAGTCATAAATGTCAGATCCTCCTGATCCTGTCCCGCCAGACGATCCCTTGTTGTTTATTAGCTCAACCGTGCTGGAAATCTCAGCACCTATCGACTGTACGGTAACCTCATTGACATCTATATATGTGTCGGTATCCTGTGGCTCCTCGATATCCACTGTCTGGATAGATCCCAACACACTCCTTGGTTGAAGCCAGATATCCTCCTTGTTGAGGTTCCAGACTTGAACTGGGATTACTCCACTACGGACACATATCTGGTCCGCACTTACAACAGAGCACATAGTCTGTACTCCGTGTGGCAACCCGCTCGACCCGTGATCGAGTGGTTCAACCAATAACTTGCAGAGCCCTACTGGCTTCACTACGTGGGCTAAAACTGTCACGGCTGACTCAGCTGGTAACAGTTGTGGCTTCCTTCCGGCCAGTTTCACATGACGCTGCTTCAAGTCTTCTCTAGTTTGGGTGAACAATGACAACACTCTAGCCCACATGGGTCCACTATCATTCACCCTGATTGACTCCAGGTAACGTGGCCCACGTTCTGAGGCTAGAATGGTCCCAACCCTACGCAGAATGTTACAGCCAATTATTCCAGGACGTTCGAGTTTTCGCTGTCGCATGACAAGATCCACCGGATCTCTTGTCACAAGAAAACCCATGTCCTTGAACACTTGTCCCAGAATAATCATCTCACATTCTACATAACCAAGATAGGGCACCGGCAACCCATTTGCGGCAGTGATAGAGATCCACCCTGCGATGTCCTTCATCGCATGTCCCCGTGGCAGCTGAATGTCCACCCACCACTACCTCTACCACGAGACATTTCCCGATGGCTCTCTCCATCACCGCCTCTACATCTGATGGGTCCTCTAGCTCGCCATCCCCTACCTGGACCTGTGCAGAGGAGGCATCTAATTTTCCGTCTTGACCGTGTGCCCCTTCTTGGGACAATACGGACTGATGTGATCCACTGAACCACACACATAACAGACCCGCTTGCCCTCTGCATTATAGCCACGCTTCAGCGGTCGGCGGGCTTCCCAGTTTCTCGACGTTCTAACTCTTTCCAGCTGCTGTTGTTGTTTGGTCAACAGCTCCTGCATCTGCTGTAGTTGCTGCTGTTGATCATCCAATTTCCTGTGGATGGCAGCATTATCCTTTCCTGCAGCAGTGGCAGTGGTGATAGCATCATGTGTTGCCGTCTTCCTGGGGACTTCTTTTCCTATCCAGGAGATTCCCCTATCCCGGAACTCCCAGAATAGCATCCCGGGTTCGTCAACCTCCAACCTGCGCATTTCGCGTTGAAGATGTTGCTCACGAACCCCGGAAGCAAAGCGTCCCTTTAATGTCTCATCTTTCAGTGGGGCCAAACTTGGTTGTCGTTTGCTCAGTTTACTAAACAGCTTGACAAGGGCAAGAGAGTAATCCAGAAGGGTTTCACCTGGCTGCTGGACCCTGGTGTAGAAGGCCTCTTGCGCTGCTCCCATGGTGTCTACGTCACCAAAGACACGCCTCACAATTTGCAGAGCTTCGTGGGCTGTTCTTGGTTCGCGGAACCTTACTTCTTGTCCGGCCATTCCACTCAGATGGTCCATAATGAAGTCCAGACCCTCACGATCTGAGAATGGACTGGCCTTCAGGTGGCTCTCCATGTCTGAGGTCCAGTCATCAACGTCTGGGTCTTCCGGTGTCAGCGGTCGTCCTCTCAACTTGGGCATCTTCCGCTCTCGTTGGACATAGATGCGCTGAGGCGATGCCAATGCAGGTTCCCTGGTTCCTGTCTCACTACTCCTGGCTAATTTCTGCTGCAGATGTTGTTTCTGAGCCAGCCACTCAGACTCGGCAGAAGCTCTCTCTCTTTCTGCTTCTGCAGTTTGTGCCCGGGACTGCTCCAACTGCAGTCGGAGCACTTTTAGTTGCTCCTCCAAATCATCCATGACTACAGACACAGTAACAGTCACTGGCAACCACAAGAACAAGAACTTTAGAGTTAGATTTCCGACAAATGAGCGTGTGACTTGATAGTTATAAATATGACCACCAAACCAAAGTCAGGAGTATCCCGGAATTAAGTCAGGCTTATACTTACAAAGACTCCAGATCCACTCGACAGACTAAGTCCAGGGGTTAACTGACAACATGTACTTACACTGCCAACTAGAAAACCACGTCATATACCCTTCAAACCAGCTCTAAAGTGATACAAACATTAACAAGTTCCCTGCATGATCACATGCAACATACAACATGTAGAATGTCACTAAACTGAAAACAAACATTACACATAACAATTCAGAGAACATGACCTACACCATTGCAAGGATACACCTGCTGAACGAAACAAACATTATACAGAGTTAATGCCGTAAAAATGTTCAACAGTGAGCCTGCTATTGTTCATCTGCATCACGCATGTAAAATGGGTCCTAGCCATCTAGGCACCAACAAGCAGAAGTTCGTCGTCGCGGAATTCGTCATACGCGAATGTTGTCTCACAACGAAATGTTATTGACGTTTTGGCCATCAGCGCTGATATTTCAGCGTGCAGTGCCTTGCTGTCGAAGGCACGAGTCTCTTCTGATAGGTCGCACGTATTCGGACACTGACTGCAGATATCATAGCTATCGCCTCCTTGCGACATTCGTCCCAGCTGGGGTTTATTTGATCGTCTTCATCCCACTTCTGACACCATTTTGTAGCGGGGGATTTACCACGAAGACAGGCAACACGGTTAAATGATGACTATCATTTATTGTGTTGATAATCTAAAATACAAAGTAAAACAAAAAACAAAAACCCCAACTGGGAACTGCAGTCTAACACAGTGCTTGAGCACTGCTCAGTGCAATCACACCATGCACTCTCTTACATCTTCATTTGTGTTTATATATCTGTTAAAACACGAAACCTCGTGGAAAAACACTGGAGCGCTGTCTGTCCAGCTTCTCTCGGAAACTCTGTGATGGCGTCTCTTAATAATTAATCCTGGCTTAGTGACCGGGGTATGACCCTCACTTGGTGACTGCTGGGGAAACTGACACCACCTGGGAAGAGAACCTAATGGCTTTCTCAGGCAGCGTCTACAGACTTAACATATTAAAAGTAATGAGAACAAAAGGAGTACTTGGAGTTTTGGAATAATAATATAGATTAAAATTTACTTATTGCTCAGTAACCCTGCCGGTTACATATAATATATAGCTTATCGTTGATATTACTCACTTTGAGTCTTTGTCCATGCAAATACCTATCATATGATATATCAAGGCATGTCATACCATAGTATACCACGTTATATGATGATACACCAAAGGTAAACCATATATATATATATCTAATTTTATTTTAAGTTCATATCTATGATATATCATGGTATACCATGATACACCCACGATATAGCATGGTATATCAGTGTATATTATTCGTATGAACTGAAATACCATGATATATCATAGTTTACCATTGGTTTAGCGTAGTATATCATGATATATCATGGAATACTACGGTATATCATGATACACCCATGATCTGCCATGATATACAATGATATATCACGGTTTACCATTGGTGTAGCATGGTATATCATGGTATACCATGATACACCCATGATCTGCCATAATATAGCCTGATATACAATGATATACCATGGTATATCATACGTATGAACTGAAATACCATGATAGACCATGGTACACTGTATATCATGGTTTACCATTGGTGTATGATGGGATTTTTACATAAGGGGTAGGAGGTCAACCCAGTGACTGGACATCAGCAACATCTGTCAGAATCCGGGTTTGTTGCAAGTCCGTATGGTTTAACCTTGAGCTACCAAGGCCTGTCACGTCTCTAATCTGCCCCAGGTACGTAATCCTGTACCTCGCATTTAGGTAGTACCGGCGAACTGCTCCTGGATTCCCTTTGTGCCACCTGTTTGATCAACGCGGATTCTGCCAAATGGGTTTTCCTCTCCAAGCTGTACGGAAAATCCCCCCTGCATAAAATGTTCGTAGACCTCAGGGTGATCAAGTTAATGTCATGACATCTCAGCGTAGTAGACAGGGAGATAGCGGACGTAAGTCCAAGTAGAATATCAATTATGTCGATGTAAGACATCCAGAATGCAGACAAACTTCCATTTCTAGACCGCAGGAAGTCAAGGTATTGCTCGAAGAGCTGCATTACATGTCTACGTGATGCACACGACACGACTTCATGCACCCACGATATAGCATGGTATATCAGTGTATATTATTCGTATGAACTGAAATACCATGATATATCATAGTTTACCATTGGTTTAGCGTAGTATATCATGATATATCATGGAATACTACGGTATATCATGATACACCCATGATCTGCCATGATATACAATGATATATCACGGTTTACCATTGGTGTAGCATGGTATATCATGGTATACCATGATACACCCATGATCTGCCATAATATAGCCTGATATACAATGATATACCATGGTATATCATACGTATGAACTGAAATACCATGATAGACCATGGTACACTGTATATCATGGTTTACCATTGGTGTATGATGGGATTTTTACATAAGGGGTAGGAGGTCAACCCAGTGACTGGACATCAGCAACATCTGTCAGAATCCGGGTTTGTTGCAAGTCCGTATGGTTTAACCTTGAGCTACCAAGGCCTGTCACGTCTCTAATCTGCCCCAGGTACGTAATCCTGTACCTCGCATTTAGGTAGTACCGGCGAACTGCTCCTGGATTCCCTTTGTGCCACCTGTTTGATCAACGCGGATTCTGCCAAATGGGTTTTCCTCTCCAAGCTGTACGGAAAATCCCCCCTGCATAAAATGTTCGTAGACCTCAGGGTGATCAAGTTAATGTCATGACATCTCAGCGTAGTAGACAGGGAGATAGCGGACGTAAGTCCAAGTAGAATATCAATTATGTCGATGTAAGACATCCAGAATGCAGACAAACTTCCATTTCTAGACCGCAGGAAGTCAAGGTATTGCTCGAAGAGCTGCATTACATGTCTACGTGATGCACACGACACGACTTCATGCAGTGTCTGAGGTGAGACGTCATTAGCGAGACCTTGTAGGACACGTAGAGTTTCATCTAAGTGTCCCTGTTGACTTGTCTCTGTCCACTGCAGGAATACATTCCATGTAAGTCGCATGAGTGCTTCATACATGAGCTTATGCTCCCTTACTGCACGATTGTACTTTCTGCCGTCCAGGACCCCGCTAATGGAACCATCTGCAACCACTCCTGACTCAACAAAGAGATCTCGAAGACCTGCATCTCCAAATCGCTTTCCTGTGACAGCAAGCAGTGTACATACAGTGTGGAAGATGCCCATTCGGGGTACGATGCAACCGAATTTGTCTTGATGCTTTCATGCCACTTCAAGCGCTTTAGCGTATAGTGCCTAATCAAACACACACACACACACACACACACACACACACACACACACACACACACACACACACACACACACACACACACACACACACACACACACACACACACACTCACTCACACACATACACACACACACACACACACTATGACATTTAACTTCAAGTTGACCATGACCTTGACAGACTGGCAACGTAGTTTACAGTGGACACGTGGATGGCATATGTATTTACTGTTGGAAGGTGAAATGTGCTGGCAACACATTGACGTGTCAGACGCATGTTAAATACCTAGGTACCGATTTATGTGTCCGATTCTGTCAACGTAACACGCAAGCAGCACGGTATAAATACAAGATCTAGTACTTTGTCTCTACATGTGCCGTATGTTAGATCTTTCGGTCAAACTTGTTTTTACTATACAGGTTTACAGGCATGGAATGAATTGCCATATAACATACAAGGTTCTCAGAACAAGAACCAATCTAAACATTTAGTGAAACAGTTTTTGTTCAATTATCTTAATGATCAGGAAGCCAGCTCATTTATTTACTTTTAATTCAATCTTCTTTTTGAGGTACCTGAATTTTATTTTACATTTTTTTATTTATAATATTTGTTAAAGTTTTTTTTATTGATGACGCATCTTTTGTTAAGTGTTTAATTTAAAAAAAAATTATGTATTTGTAGTACATGTGTCGGTTTTTCAAATGACTTAATAGTGCTTATAATCAGGAGGTAATGTCCCTCCTTTCTTAATATCTTAATTATGAATGTCTTTTGACATCTCAACAGTAACTATAGTATTTATTTATTATTGTCTTTTTAGTATGTTATTTTGTCATATTCTATTTATATATGTGTCATGTATTTGTTTGTCTGTCCAAGGACCACAATGGAAACAAGTGCTTGCACTTTCTTGTGTCATCCTTTATATTTAATGTACCCTGTATTTATATGTTATGTATGTACAAGCTTACATTTTATATTGAATAAATCATCAAAACGAATATTTGGAGTGTCAGAGTGTTAGTCTATATTGATTTAATGCTGATATACTGCCAGTTTTATTATAAATTATGCACCATTCGTTAAGTTCTAGGTGTGGTATCTACTCTCAACAAATGTCTATCACATCAATTTATTAATTTTTGTGTTTGGGTTATTCTAAAAAAAGCATGGGCGATGGCGTGTTGCCCACCCAATTGATACCAATTCGTTCTTGCCCACGGACTTATACTACAAAACAGCACTTTTCTGTTAGTTTTGTAAATATGACTTTCTGTCGTTTGTTGTGGAAGGCACATTTTGAAAAATAATTGAACAATGACCCCTTTATTTCTCACAGGGTGTCTATCATTCACATTCTGGGCATGAAGTAGTAGAACAATTACTGCCAAGGTGTCAGATTTTTAGCATCTCCAAAATTTCATGTCCTTTTGACCTCATGTGACCTAACTATTACTCTAATTTGTATATATCATATATCAGTTTGTAGAGGGGTTTAATACCAACAGGTTGAGTGGTAATGTGTGAGGTTGTGTTGATTGGTTCCAACGTTATGTAACATTTTGTTTTCCCTACCCATACATATTTTCCTCGCCTCATTAAGTTTACGAAGTGATATCCACCAAAAAGCTACCACCTATCAACATCTATCACATTAATTTATTAACTGCAGGCATAGGGCTATTAAAAAACACCATGAGATTTTGCCCGCCCATGTGATACCAATTCGTTAAATTTCAGGGTCTGGCCCATGGACTACATGGAGGTCACCTGTCTTCAGCGTGGGATGCACTGGTCGAGTGATAAAGCCGAACCGTTGATCTAGGAGGCCGGGGTTCACATCCCACTACCGATTGCCTTTCCGAAATTTGGAGAATTTCGTTCACCCTACGTTGCCTGTGTCTTTCGGAAGAGACACTATAAGCTTTTGGACCCTATATCTGCTGTCTATGCCAGAGTATGTAAATGATTGCACTCATATTGACAGTAAGCATGAGTGCATAGGAACGCGGCATGAATGCAGACACGACGTATACGTGACAACACTACTCTGTTCTATAATTATGAGCACTCTCGAACGCAGCGTCAGTGACACGTGTTTACGTAATGCACACTTGCTACAATGGCCCACTTGTGGAGTGGTTGCGTTGTAGCGAAAAATCCTGCCGCTGAAAAATATTGCCGCACCGACCCTTAAGTATAGTTTTTCGCCAGGGCTTCTTATATGTTATCAATTAATTAATGTAGTGTATGTGGATTGCATATTTGGGTAGTGTATAAGTAGTTATGACTGCACATTATCGTTACTTCATTACTAGCATCAAACCAAATATATATAAAGGACTATTCACATTTCAATTATTGTGCATAGTGTACGTTATATCTTGTGTGACTGTGACATGAATAAAATATGTTTTTATTTTTAGAACATTTCAACAATTCCTGTAAATACAAACCATGCAAAATACAATGTAATAGTATTGTGTAAAATGTTGTAGATTAGTTATTAATAATAATAAGATAGAATGTCAAAACAAACAATAATATACACAACACAGCATGACAATGCATCTAAATATAAATTATTTTTTTATTTATATGCGAAAGAAGACAAATTACAAATAAATGTAGCAGGTTAACTATACACCAGCAAGTTGTTATGTTTATAACACATAAATTTTCCAACATAAATGTAAGTTTTTATGTAGCACTGTATCCCGTCCTCAGTACTGCCCAATGCGCTTTACACTACTCCCTGGCAAACCTGTTTAATCAAACACCATTTCGACTTCTCTGGGAAGCATTCAGCCATGCTGCAAGTAATTTTTTTATTAATAATGCATCTCTTCGTGGAGTGATTGAACCAAGAAATAACTACTCTACCTGAGTCAAAACTTATTTGTGTACATGTATCATTGTACAGTGCATTGCTGGATCGATCAACTCATTTATACTAGTGATACAAGTTCGTGCATCGCGTAATTCCGTGGCAAGGCGGTATTATCCGCGTTTTTCTCAAATCTAAGACGTTTACATTGGATGATGAGATGTCGACCACGTTTACTCATTGCTGCTGTCGGTTTAACACAAATGTTATCCGATGCAATCAAACAGAAGATAACAAATGACACAAAAGGCTAAGGGGCACTGAACTGTCTGAACAGAACAATACACGAATTTAGGACACGTAACCCAGGCAATAACAAGACGAACGATGAACTTGAAGCACCATTAATATTAACTACTGGAACCGGTTTAAATTATGTTCAATGCATGTATACGGAATGCACAATTGAGTAATTAGCACGTGTCGTTGTAACTTTAAGACATAATCTCAAATGCTCCACGCATTTTATAGCACTAACTGAAAAAATATTAGTATTTTTGTAAAGTCATATGTTTTGCTGGAATATATGATACAAATATTTTTTTATCCAATTTGAAGTGTGTCACTTGTAATTTTAATGTACACGTCTGTTGTGAGATATTATTTGCACTTCAAATGAATGACGTGTGTAAATATGAATATATGCATTAATTATTACAATGTCTTGTGTCTATAAATGTGCTAATTTTACTTGAAAACATGTATATATTTCTATAAAATAAAATAAATGACTTGTTGAAACGTTTTTGTTTATAAGAAACACCGTTTCGTTGTTTGCCATATGATCCTGTTCGGTGGCTGAAATAAACTACCAGACATAAAGTATATATTAATACCTTGTTGTCTTGTGTGACTTTCTTTATAGGGTGTATCGCAAGGAATGTTAGATATCGAGATACAATCAGAAAACTTCTTTGTTGTACACGCTACATATTTTATTAACGTGAAATGAGAACAGATTGTTTCAACAACTAGACAAATTATGAAACTACTGCTGGGTCAGACTTTATTGTGTGCTGATTTGTGCATATACAAATTCAACATCAACAATGAGGATATTTAGCTTGACTGTAAATATGTCCTGACTGACAAAACTACAAGCTGCCTCCATCCATCCCACATAAAACAATGCCTTATTTAAAACAGTCCTCAAAGACTTTCAACGGTGTAATTGCAACACATTCAGTCGTGTATTGTATTCATGCCATACTTAAAACACGCACGCATCAAGACACACATCTGGTGTTAGATACACATAGGGTTAAATATAATTGTAAGTTTTGTGTACTTATATGCTAGTGAATATCACCAAACAGTGAGTATAATTATAATTTAATATTGGCAGAACAACTGAGAAATGCATGTGGTCACATCCACAAAACAAGATGGCAGACACAGTAAAAGTAATTGGTCAGAGTCTGGTCAATGGTCACTAGAGGGTGGTTCAATAAAGACAATGAGACATGTGCCACTGACATAAAATAGCATGGACTGCAATGCCAATGTCAGTGAATACAACATAGTTCATATATCATGGAATGAGAAACATGACAGTAAGATAAGCCCGGAATCACTGTTTCGTGTCAACCTTGTTACGTATCCTATGCTGTGGCAGATCAACAACAGTGCAACACAAACATCTGTATTTTGCTAATGCCATATTAAAAAATATACAGATTATAGACACTAGGCTCTCACAGACCTTCAACAGTGAAAGTGTGCAACACAATCAGTCTTGTATTGTATTCATGCCATACTTATAATATAACAATAATATATATATGTTATATAATTTATATATATATATATATAATGCCTATAAATAGTGACGATTTCCATGCAATATTCAGTGACATGAACTTGAAGCTTATGGAACTTGTACGGTAATTACATAACTTAAGGCTAAGTAAAAAAAACACGACAGTCTGACTGAGATGAAGCAGCTTGTCAATCATATACCAGTGAGTTGTGAATTGTGTTAACGTTATGGCTCTAAGTTGGTTAATTTTACAGTGCTGTTACGTAAGTTATGCACAGCTGATCAAATTCTTACTTTACCAGCTCCTAAATACAGAAACATAGTTTATATACTTGCTTTAATCATTGACGTTTTCTTAATCAAAAACGGACAGTTGCAACAATTTGGCAGTCATTTCTGCCGCCGGCAAACTGGATGTCATTGCACAGGGGTGGTTAAACACGTGGATACATACTCGTTGCTCATTGGTCAAAAAATGACCTGTTGCTTAACCCACCTGGCGAGTCAAAACGTGCGTCCCGTTAGGGGAGAAGCATTTTAGCGAGTAATGCCATTACAAAGTGCATTGCACCCCTTCTGCGAAATGGTCGCATCCAAGGAGAAGAGGCAGTCGCTCGACCCAGTTAAACACGCGGCCCTCGATGTTCACTTATTCAGCCCAGACAGACACTGCTCGCAGTAACCTTGTTAAGACCGCGCAGTCATGTCGTCAAGTTCAACTCCCGAACCGGTGAAAAACCCGGAAATTAAATATACCCAGGTGAGTGAGAGGCGCAGTAGCGTAGAGATAGAGCATCGTCATCGGCTTAACTTGTCAGAGTCCTGGATGCAAGATCCATATCATTATCAGGCGCGGTTCATAATAATAGTATACACTTATTTGCAGTGGCTAGAGCGTCGGACTCTCAACCGAGATAACCTGGGCAGGGTTCGAATCTTGTCACGCCGTGTCGAACCTTGAGCAAGTTCGTTCATTCTGTGATACTCCAGTTCACTCAACTGTATGAATGAGTGCCTCATTATAGGCAGTAGTAGATATTCGTGTACAATTAGTCTTCGCGTATTAATTGCAGCTTGGCTGAATGCTTCCCAGAGAAATCGCAATGCTGTTCGATTGAACAGATCTGCCAGGGAATAAAGTGTAAAACGATTTGAGCAGTCCTCAAGATTGGATACTGCCATATATAATGGCAGAATTATATGCGGAAGTAGCGGGTGTGGTGCAGCGCTTGGCAGTAGCTCTCACGACAGCTGTCTTATTGTTACAAGTTTGACGTATTTTAATTCAAGGAACGTTTTAATATTTCTCATGTGCGTGTATAAAGATACAGACATTACTTCGGACGTTTACATTTTACTTGAAAATGATTACTGGTGCCGGAATGTTATGATTTGTAATCGACATTCGTCTACGCTTGCCTTGAGAACCGGTTGCAAAACTTGTCAAGCAGAACGCTGTGGTCTATTCCTGGATAACAACGGACCACGAACAACTTGTGTGCAACCGTCGATGATACGCAGTGACGCAAGACGCAATTTCAGCACTCGTATGTGTCAACAATGGCATCAATGGTGCGTTATTCCAGGACACAGTTGTTGTTAATTGCCGCCAATGCAACCAGGTCTACCAGATCTCCGGTGACCTGCTGTGTGAATCTTCTCCTTCATCAAATGTGCATCTTCAAGCGTTCGTCTACGAGACGTAAACACCGTGGCGGTCGTAAAGTCGCAAAACAGATCGGGACAATAATTCACTACGCAAGAGTACCGACGTTGCCACAACCAAGCCGAAATGTACACAATTTAATAACTTTACCACTGAATAAACAGGTACAACGCGATCAAGGCGTACGAGTATGCTACGTTAACGCACAGTCGGAACAAAACACTCGCCATTGCGGATCATATACTTGAAAACCATCTCGATATGATGGCGATATGCGAAACGTGGTTGAAGCCTTCGAGCGACGCCAGTGTGATTACAGACATTGTACCAAACGGATATTCCATCAAGCACACGCCTCGCTCTACCGGCAAAGGGGGCGGTGTCGCTATTATCCATAAATCCGAAATCGTTTGCGATCGTTTGAACACATCGAGTGCCGACTGAAGACATTAATCAAGAAGGCTGGACTAAATCCAGAATATTTGCAGAACTACCGACCTGTATTCAGGGTGGACTATCATTTTTATGCAGACGACACGCAACTTTACGTCTCGTTTTGTCCTGGCGGAGATGACCAAGTGAATTCAATAGACAATCTGTGTAATTGCCTTGAGCATATAGGGGAATGGTTGCGGTCCAATTCACTGAAGCTAAACGACCAGAAGACGGATGTTGTGGTATTCGGCACCAAGCACAAGTTGCCACTGATGAAGGATATCCGCATAATCATTGGTGATGCAACTCTGAGCGCATCATCTAATGTTCGTAACCTTGGCGTCATATTCGACTCATCCCTCGGCATGGCGAACCATGTCTGTGCCATCTGCCGAACAGCCTACATGCACCTACACAACATTAGCCGTATCAGACGTTACCTTACCTTAGATGCGACGAAATCATTAGTCCACGCCTTCGTCATGTCCAGACTGGATTATGGGAATGCGCTGCTTGCTGGACTACCACTTGAACATTTGAATAAACTCCAACGCATTCAAAACATGGCAGCAAGAATCATTACTTTTACACCTCGCAGAGATCACATTACCCCAATCCTGAAAGAACTGCACTGGCTACCTGTGAAATGTCGAATCGAATTCAAGATTCTTATGCATGTGTATCGATGTCTGAACGGCACCGGACCATTGTACCTGGAGAACATGCTGAAGACACAGTGCTCTGCAGGGCGCACACGTTCGTCCCAACAATATCTGCTACACGTGCCGCGAACGAAGCTTGTTAGTTTTGGTGATCGTGCATTCGAAGTGATAGGACCTCGATTATGGAATCTGCTGCCGTTTCACATAAAATGTAGTGGAAACCTAACACTGTTCAAACGGACTCTGAAAACACACATGTTCAAAGCGGAATACTGTTGACATTTTACTTTCTTTGAAATTTTACTCCTAAACTTATATTTTATTTATCTACCCACGATTGCATATATGTAAATATTATATATATTATTTATTCTATATATACATAAAGTTTCTTATATATCTTAATAATGTTTAAATAACAGCTTTATATATACATATTTTTATTTATATATTTTTAGTAATTAAATAAAATTGTTCTGTTTTTACAATTATTATATCAAATTTGTATTTTATATCTACTGTGCACATACCTTTGCTAAATTTTAATGTTTTATATATTAGCTTCTTGTACAGCGCTCTGAGCATTTTATTGGAAATTGCGCTCTATAAAAAAAAAATATATTAAAATATTAATTAATAAGAACTTTTTTGGTAACACGCACTGTATTTGGGGAGTCGAATTGGCCATAATGTCGGATTTGTCTCGTTAAGTGGGGCTGCAAAGAACCACTGACTCCAACACAGTGACTAATGATACATCCCAATGAAGGCGCAACAAAAAACCTGTGGACTTAGGATACATTTATGTGCCAATGTCTCGGTTGATTCAAATTCCAAATATTTTGGGGACGCATTAAAATGCAAATGTTTTGTTTATGAATTTGCAAATATATCCGAAATAATTTTATATGTTTTTAAATATTAAGCTTCTGTTATATTTTGGGCAGAGGCGCAACAAAATGTTTTTTCCAAAAGAAACACACAAAAGTGTATTTAATGGAGTAGCAGATGTTATAGAGTTGGTAACGTAAGCATTGTGATACCAGTAGATACAACGTGTTTCTCGACTCGGAGCATATTTTGAGAAAAAAAATTGTGACGTTTCTACTCAATGCAGAACACTTTTTCATATAACAAAGAGCATGTTGTGAAACTGGAATCACAAATCAGACAATGTAGGCATCTAGTTATCTGCACATAGACCGCCTAGACGCTAGACACAAAATATAAATCATTCATAACGCATGTTTGTAGGACATTTTAACTTATGTTTGTTCACAGAAACAGTTTTATTTAAATATTTTGGAGGCGAATAATCGTTTTATGGAGCAGATATCGGACACAGTGTAATAATTTACGGGCGATTAAACGTCCATCATCTATCTACACGAGCGACTTTTATCCAATCTGTTATGTCGTACGACATGCTGACGTCATCGTTTAGACACCGCCAAGTGACATATCGCACTTGTCCCCACTCGAGTTTTGTTCAAAGTTCGAGTGCTTGTCGGTCACAGCGGTGGTTGATTGGCTACCAGTGGCGAAGGCAGGATTGTGTATTGGATGGGGCCATCCGGCATCCAAGCAAGCAATGAGTAGCGGGATGTGATATAATTATATATATACATGTGTGTAGTGTACAATAAACTAGAGTGTCCAATATATTCGTGCATCGCATGATTCCGTCGCAATGCTGCATTGTGTCGGTTTCTCAAATCCAACTCGTTTAAACTGAATGACGACATGACAACCCAGTTTACTGACCAGTGTAGCCGCCAGTTCAACAAAAACTTTCATCGAAGCCGTCAAACTAGGTCTAAGAGAAAAACGGCACAATACCAGAGAGACACGAACCCATAGAGCCCCTACATAATACCCACCTAAAACAGCCATATTTATCATGCTACATCTCCCAAACCTACACTCAAGCAACATCACAAATGCCAACACTTAGTCACTGACACCAATAAAACAATAAACATTCCTACCTTAAAGGGATTCTTTTTAAGCTAATGTACATTTGAAGTGTACCGTATCAAAACGTATTAATTTCCCATAAGTACTTTCTGTGCTACTTATGTCTTGCATGTTTATGCATAATCTGGGTGTTATCTGCGCAAAAAGCCGATAAACAATTGTGTTTACGCGAATCACTTTGAGCTTGCTGCAACGTGGGTGATAAATTATGCAGCCCGAGTATAATGAATATTCATGTCCGCGCAGTGAACAACGCATAGAGCGTTGACGTCACACACACAGCCAACATGTCAGATTCCGAGGTGAGTTGATTCAAGCAATGGCATTGTAAATAAGCAATTTGCAGACATACATATGTATATTGACAGCTATTTTTATAAGTGTTTATTTATGCTTCCCAAAGCCGTCAGCCGAGTAACGTTTCGATTAAGTAGAATTATAACGTCCGCCGGCGGCTGCAATTCCTGCAGTCGGTGTTAGCTGGGACTAGGTCTGTCGAGCCTCTACTACTAGCCTAGGCAAGGGTCTCGCCTTTCTAGTTAGTAAAACTGCATTGTCCAGTATTTAACATGCAGTGAACGAAAATGCACAGTAAAATATCAGTATATGCAACCATAGCAAAAAGGTTAACTTGGCGGCTGGTCGTGGGTGTTATTTTTGTTGCCTAAATCTGGGACTTGGGGCATATTTCGGATTGGATCTGTGACTGTGTGTCTACGGGCCATGCCTTTCCAAATTCCAGTCAGCCGTTTTTTAAAAGTCCCCGTTTCCCCACTTATTTGAACAGAAACATGAAAATGTGAGATTCGAGATGGTATGTTCACAGACTGTTTCTAATGCTACAGCTACGATTGTTAGTAAACCTGGCTGGCATGTCATCATTCAATGCAAAAGTTTTAGTTTTGTTGAAAAAAACACAATACCATGTTGCCACGGAATTTTGCGATGCACGAATTTTAGACACCAACATATCTGCACTCTAGTATACATAACTTTTTACCCATGAATATATTTAAAAAATATAATAATAGATCAGATCAAAATGCGCTGCATCATGTGAATAGCACATTTGATATTATTAGTACTCTCTAAAAACATACAAATTAAACATTTATTTTTGACATGTTACTTTACCGTTACTGTACACTTTTCGCGAGAATGTATAATTATATACAACATTAATTATTAGAGCAAAAATAAAGGAAAGCATACAGTGCACTCTGGATAAGGTCGAATCTCCAGGGACCCGTGACAATACTGATAATGGGAATTTCTGATAACTAGAAAGTGGACAAGAGGACATCAGAAAGTACGAACAAGAGATCATACGAGAAACGATTATGTCATCAAAGAGCCTGAACAAAGCAAGAACACAGGCACTAGGCCGAGACAAACTGATTACACTTCTAGACAAGCAGAGTAGAGAAATACAAGACCCAGATATGATCATGGAACAAATAGAGGAATTCTACACCGAGCTATACGACAGTGAACAGAGTACCATAATTTACACCGACCCGAAAGAAGTACCAGAGATAACACCGTGGGAGGTGGAAGCAGCGCTAAGAGATATGAAGAATGGGAAGATATCGGGCAACGACCATGTAAACATTGAAACATTAAAAGCAGGAGAAGATGTCATCTCGAAGACACTGGCTAAGCTGTATACTAAATGCTTATCAGAAAGACGAATACCCACCGCTTGGAAGAACGCAAAGATGGTGATTATCTTCAAGAAGGGAAATAAGAAAGACTTAAAGAACTACAGACCGATATGTCTGTTATCAAACATCTACAAATTATTCACAAAGATACTAACGAATAGGCTAGAGAAGACACTCGACGAAAACCAACCACGAGAGCAAGCAGGATTCAGAAGCAGGTACTCAACGACAGTCCACATACACATCGTAAACCAACTGAAAGAGAAGTGCCGAGAATATAATATCCCGCTCTGCATCGCTTTCGTCGACTACGAGAAGGCTTTCGACTCGGTGCAAACTCAAGCAATACTGACCTCCCTTCAAGAACAGGGAATAGAAGATATGTACATCGATCTCCTGAAAGACATCTACACTAACAGCTCGGTGACAGTACACCTACATAAAAAGAGCAACAAGATCAACATCGAGAGAGGCGTACGACAGGGTGACACCATATCGCCCAAGCTGTTAACGGCAACACTCGAAAGCATATTCCAGAGGCTTGAGGATAGACGGAGAATGTCTCAGCCATATTCGCTTCCCCGACGATGTAGTCATATGCGCTACTAGACCGCAAGAACTACAAAACATGCTGCAGGAGCTAGCTGGTGAAATATATATATATATATATCAACACGACGCAGATAGAGAACGTTGAAAGCTACGTCTATTTGGGACAGCGATACAGTATCAGAGACAAAAACCAAGACACGACAAGGAGATTCAAAGAAGGATCACTGCCGGCTGGACAGCTTTCGCCAAACACCGGGACATCTTCAAGGATAACGTTGGAACCTGCTTGAAGAGACAAGTCCTCAACTCATGCGTACTTCCTACGATGAAATACGGCGCGGAAACATGGGCTCTCGCCATCCAGGCAAAGAACAAGCTAGCAGCCGCACAAACAAATGTGGAAAGAAGTATATTAAACATCACATATCAGGAGAGAAAAACAAACATCTGGTTAAGACAGAAGACAAAGGTCATAGACGTGATAGAACAAATCAGAAGACAGAATTGGGCCTGGGCAGGGCACATTCGCAGACTACGAGATAACCGGTGGACATCGCGTGTCACAACCTGGAAACCTTACAAAGGGAAACGATCTAGAGGAAGACCAGCGAGCCAGCGAGACGATGGAGAGACGAACTAGACGAGTACTGGAAGGGCACCATCTGGCAGAGATAGAGTATATATATATACAGTGTATATATGTGTGTGTGTATATATATATATAATAAATAACTTCTTAAGCGCCAATATCCTCAGACAATCCGAGCTCAGTGGCGCACCAAAACCAAAGGATTAAGCATTCTCGTACTCGTGTGCTAGGCGAAATTCGTCAACAAATGGATGGATGTGCTAGGAAGCTAGGGAGGATAGGCGATATTGAAAAGATAGGTTTTGAGGTGACGACGAAATGTAACAATATATTTTCTGCTAATTTAACATTAACGGGAAGCGAATTCCATATAGTTGGCGCGGCAACTGAAAAAGCTCGAGTTCCAGCCTTTGTCTTAACTCTAGGAACAGATAGCAACTTCGAACTAGACGACCGAAGTTGTCTGGCTTGTCTGGCTGGTGTGAGCATTGAGTGTAAATAACTAGGTTGTTTGGATGAAAGGGCTTGGTAGGTGATTGTGCAGATCTTAAACATAATGCGATATCGCACGGGGAGCCAATGCAGTGATTTTAGAAGTGGCACTGAGCGGGTGAATCGAGGAGATTGTGTGACTACCCTTGCTAAACAATTTTGGACGCGTTGTAGTTTTGCAATATCCTTGATAGCAATATTATGAAGGAGGGAATTGCAATAATCTAATCTGCTGCTAACAAGAGCTGTTGCGATAGTCTTAGCGGCAGAAAGCGACATATGTCGGCGAATGCGGCGAAGATCACGGATATGATAAAAACAGCAACGGCACGTTAGGGATGTGTGTTGTCTGAAATTGAAGTCGCAATCAAAGGTCACTCCTAGATTCCGTACTGATGCTGCTGGTGTGATAGTTTGACTCAGGATGCATGTTGGAAAAAAGTCATTTAGTTTACCTCGCTGCATTGGAGTACCAATGATGAGGAATTCAGTTTTGTCTGCATTTAACTTTAATTTACTATCGGTCATCCATGAAAAAACATCTTGGAGACAATCGTTGAGTCGGTTTAGAGAATGACTTGTATCGGGCGTGGCCAAGGAAATGTAGTTCTGTGTGTCATCTGCATAAAGGTGATGATCCAAGTTATGACTTTGGATTACAGAGCTGAGTGGCGTAGTGTAGAGAGTGAAAAGCAAAGGCCCAAGAACGGAACCTTGGGGAATGCCACATGAAGTGGGGAGTGAGGTTGAAAAGTAATTATCTATCTTTATACATTGATGTCTATTGGTTAGATATGAAGAAAACCAGGTCAGAGCTGTGCCAGATATGCCATACCACAATGATAAACGTTTGACAAGAGTGTTGTGATCAATGGTATCAAAGGCGGCAGACAGATCAAGCAAGGTAAGTGCAGTTACTTTGCCTTTATCAATGTTTAATATAACATCATTGTGTACTTTTAGGAGAGCAGTCTCAGTAGAATGATATTTTTATATGCTGATTGGAGCACACTGGATAAACAAGTTGAGCTAATATGACGCCTTAGACGGCTTGCTACGACTTTCTCAAGTATCTTAGAAATAAAGCTAAGATTAGAAATTGGCCTATAATTTTTGAAATCATATTTTGGCAGAGAAGTCTTCTTGAGAACAGGATTTACATGTGCGTGTTTAAAATCGTCTGGGAATTTACCCGAACTTAGTGATAAATTTATGATATTAGTTATTGTACCAGGTAAAGAGTCAAGACATGCTTTTAGTGGTATGGTTGGTAATGGATCGAGATCGCATGACTTATTTGGGGAGGACATTATTATTTTCCTCACTTCATCAACTGTGACTGGCTCAAACAATACAAGTGGAGAATTTACTTGTGGGGAGTCCACATTTACAGTACTTAAAGTGTGACATGGAAAAGCAGAACGTATAAGACTTATTCTATCTTTGAAATGACTAGAAAACGAGTCACACAGAAATTTGACTGACACATGACTAGGTAGAGATGGAGGCGGCCGTCTATGTAAAATATGATTTATGCAGTTCCATAGCTGACGTGGGTTATCAGAGTTACTCGAGACCATGTTTGTGTAATAATTTGATTTAGCTTTGGCCATTTGTCTGTTGCAGTAGTGACACTGTTTAGAATATCGTGATCTGTCCAAAGGCGAGCGTGATTTGCGCCATACACGTTCAAGATAGCGCCGGCACTTTTTAGATTGTAGAATTTCAGGAGTCATCCATGGAGCATGTGGCTTTTGGGACACATATTTAGATCTCAGGGGTGCATGTTTATTAAGTAAATCTTTGAGTACTTGACAGTACTGTCGACACAGATCTGACAGATGTTCTTTGGGTTTACTGATGAGGTCGGATTTAAGGATGTCTGTCATTAATGCGGCAATGTCAATCTTATGGATCGGTCGGTAAAACACTTTGTTTTTGGACTCTACGGGAATTCTAGGAACTTTGAAATCAGCAATGACAGTGTGGTGGTCTGATAAACCAATTGAAGCAGTAGGTGTCTGAATATTGTTACAATCTGAGCGGGTGATTAAGAGATCGAGCCAGTGGCCATGTATGTGTGTTGAGAAGGTAACATGTTGTTTCATGTCATAGGATGCCAGAATGTCATTAAATGTACTTGTTGTTGATGAAGGTGTGTCCAGATGAAGATTAAAATCACCGAGTATATAAAATTCTGAATAAATAGTTGCCAGATTTTCAAGTAGATCCTGGAATTCTTCAAAGAAATGGGCAGGGTGTCCTGGAGGGCGATAAATGCACACAAAATAAGCAGAGAAAGATTAATCGGAAATTTCGGCACAGATGGCCTCAAAGCTGGAGTAATCACGGTTTGAATGCAAATTAACTTTGAACTGTTTTGAGACGAGAAATCCAACACCACCACCTCGTCCAACTGAACGTGGGCGATGATGGAAGGTGAAACTGGAAGGAGAAATGTCAGCAATGCATGCAGCTGTGTCATGTGGTCTGAGCCAGGTCTCAGTGACTGCAAGGATGTATATTGTCTTGGAAGTTAATAAATCGGTAAGCGAGGCTGTTTTGTCTCGAATAGATCGAACGTTAGTGGTGGCTACTCGAATATTGCGCCTGATAGCAGGTCCAGGATTAAGACTTGCATCTCCTGCTAGTAGTAAAATAATTGCCAATTTAAACGTTGGCTTAGAGCGGGGGATTGGCAGTAACTTTCTATTACAGCAAAGATTAAGACATGGCAAACTGTGAAGATGTGACAAGGAATGTTGTGTTCTCATGTACTGCGAAACTGTTAAAATGACAGCCGACCGTTGGGGACTAAGTGGCTTGCACAGCGTAAAATCGTGACCTCTTGAACAGGTGCGCATGCGACAGGTGTCGTAGTATCCTTTGCTTACTGCTTCGTTTATCGATCATAACACACATTTTGAACACTTTTATTAATACAAACTTACAGATGTGTAAAAGTATCACCACTACATTACACTTATAAGACAACATTTGCAAACAATCGTCCCAAAGTCACATTTCCCAAAATTAAATTTGCGTAACAACCAGCCTAAAAGTTTCAAACAAGATGGCGATCTGATAAACAGCATACATAAAGCGCGCGGAACCAAAACCACCCCAAAACAACCCAACATACAGTACATTCTCTTAGACTTAACGTGCATTACCCATTGGCATTACCATAAATCATTCTTATTTACACAAACTAAAAGTACGAATTACAGGCTGTCAGTAACCAATTAAAATCCAACAGTAAACACTATATACAATAAACTGTCTACTAACAGGCCTTTCACCAAGACGCTCTTTATCCAGTATCGCCCT
Source organism: Paraescarpia echinospica (assembly GCA_020002185.1). Taxonomy (NCBI): domain Eukaryota; kingdom Metazoa; phylum Annelida; class Polychaeta; order Sabellida; family Siboglinidae; genus Paraescarpia; species Paraescarpia echinospica. Next base: position 12,910,366 of record CM034541.1, read on the forward strand.
GGGGCCCCCAACCAGGGCGAAGATCTTCATTTCAATTGCACTGCACAAAGCGTCTTGTAACAAAATAACACGCTCTCCTTTAGCCAGTTAGATTTAAAAATACTGCAGCCTAATAAAAAAAAAATATATATATATATATATATATACAAAAATAAAATAATTAAATAAACAGTAATTACAACAACAAAAAAACTATTCAACTTTTATAAGAGCAACTGTTATTTTTATTACTTTTATGTTCTTTACCAACTTGATTTTTATGTAACATTTTACAACAAATTTTACATTGACGATTACTATGACTATATCGACTGTGACTATATAATTACTGTGATTTTACATTTTAATATTGAGATTTTATACATATTGTGATTACCACGCTCAAATCCAAGATGAACTGTTGTGCCATCTGTATACTACTACTATGTGGACTAACACTTAGGATAGAACAGAAGCACGGAAAACCATGGTGAAAGCTTGACTAGAATTGCCAATCCTCAACTATCTCTACTTATGTCCCCAGGCTTTGATTACAAGTATTTCCCAGCATCCACAAACACCATAACAGGATGGAAATCAAAAATAGTTTACAAGGTAGCATCCTCAAACCAAAAACATCCAACATGCTTTGCCATCTTAATCCTTATGCAAGCTGGTGACCTTAACCCAAACCCAGGTCCATACAAGCCCAAATTCCCTTGTGCCATCTGCAAAAAAGCAGAAAGATGGGACCAGCGAGCAACATGCTGTGATCATTGCAATTCATTGTACCATGTAGATTGCATAGGAATGTCGACATTTGCATATAACGCCCTCCAAAACAGCCAAGTCTCATGGATTTGCTGCCAGTGTGGCATTCCTAATTTCACAAGTTCACTTTTTTCAAACTCAACCATAGAGCTAAAAACAGCTTCTCTATCTTGTCGGACATGTCCAAACCTGATTGCAGTGAACCACTAAGCCCACCTCTAGCCACTTCTTATCCATACAAACAAATGAATAATAACACAAGCAGTAACTCGAATAGTACTAGACCATGTAGAACAAGTAGAACTAAGAAAAACACTCAGGAAACACCTACTAAGAGACAATCCCTGAAAACCATGATAAAAAACTTCTGTAGTATCAGGAACAAAGTTTCGGACCTTGCCGTGTGCATTGAAAATTACAACCCTGACATAATTATAGGCACTGAAACACACCTAGACAGCTCATTTGACAGCAGTGAGCTGTTCCCCTCCAATTATTCAATCATCCGAAAAGACAGAGACTTTAATAACTCAAAAGGAGGAGTCCTAATAGCACTAAAGACTGACCTCATAGGAACACACAGAACAGACCTCGATAGCAAATGTGAAATTATCTGGGTCACCTTCAAAATACAAGGATCGAAAGATATCACAATAGGAGCATTCTACAGATCACCCCACTTTGGTAACACAAACGAATACATGCATGAACTACGAGAATCCATTAAACGGGACCTACTCAGTGCAAAGCCAGGCGGAGCTGCTCCCGGTCTATCCAAGATGCTACTAGAAATTGCCAATGACTTTGGACTTGAACAAGTTGTACGCAAACCCACCAGAATAAACAACACTTTGGACTTGTTCTTCACAACTAACCCCACCCTTGTTGAAAGATCTATAGTAGTACTAGGAATAAGCGATCACGACGGCATCCCAGTAATCACAAACAGCTGTAAGCCTAGGGTCATCAAGCAAAAACCACGCAAAATATACATGTACCACAAAGCTAACATGCAGGCTCTAAATGAAGACCTACTCAAATGGAGCAATGAGTTTGTATCAAGGGATACATCCAAGAACACAGTTGATGAAATGTATACAGAGTTCCAAACTGTACTTGTCTCAAAAATGAACATTCACATACCAACAAAAATAATATCAAAGCGTAACCAAACACCCTGGATAAATAAACGAATCAAGCGACTACACAAACGTAAACAAAGGGCTTTCAACACTCACAAACTACTTGGAAATCAAGCCAGCTATGAAAATGTTTGTAAGGCACGTAAAACCACACACAGAGAGACAAGAAATGCTCACAGAAGATATATATCATCCATTTGTTCCGATTCACCAAAACGATTCTGGTCATACATAAAAAGCCTTAAAGTTGATACAGTCGGAATACCAACCTTAATGAAAGACAACAGGGTAGAATCAGATAACAGACTTAAAGCCGAAATCCTCAATAACCAATTTAAGTCAGTCTTTACAAATGAAAACACCAACCTACCACAAGAACCATATTCAAACATACCAGCTATGACTGACATCACCATCACAACAAAAGGGGTCACCAAATTACTTAATGACTTAAAAACAAACAAATCAACAGGACCTGATGAAGTGCCAGCCAGAATCTTACAACTTGCCGCAAATGAATTAGCTCCAGCTCTCAGAGTAATCTTCCAAAAATCAATTATCACAGGAGAACTTCCGCACTCATGGTTACGTGCCAACATCACTCCAATCTTCAAGAAGGGAGACCGGTCCCTTCCGTCAAATTACCGTCCCATCTCCCTAACTTCAATATGTTGCAAACTCCTCGAACACATTATCTACTCTAACATAATGGACCATTTTGATCAATACACAGTCTTATCCGACAGACAACATGGCTTCCGCAGTAAACACTCCACAGAAACCCAATTAATACTCACCACACACGACCTAGCGAAATCCCTAAATAATAAATCCCAAGTGGACATGATAATAATGGACTTCTCAAAAGCATTCGACACCGTTCCCCACAACCGGCTCCTAAATAAATTAAAGAGATATGGCATCCACAACAAAACACACGCCTGGATCTCTAACTTTCTCAAGTGACGTGAACAGAGAGTGGTGGTCGGTGGAGAACATTCCACCTGGACAAATGTTACATCAGGTGTACCGCAAGGCACGGTATTGGGACCGCTTCTCTTCCCGATATACATCAATGATTTACCTGACAAGATCCGCTCCACAGTCCGTCTTTTTGCAGATGACTGTGTCCTCTATAGAGAAATCAATAATCGGTCCGACTCACAAGAACTACAGAAAGACCTAAATGAGTTAGCAAAATGGGAACACGACTGGCAGATGCACTTTAACCCAAACAAATGCTTTGTGATGAGACTAACCCATGCAAGAAACGTAAAACATTTTAATTATTCTCTAGGAAACGCAACACTACAGGAAACCGACAGTCATCCCTATCTAGGAGTATGTATCACCAAAGATCTCACCTGGAACAAACACATCCATCAGATTACAGCCTCAGCAAACCGTACCCTAGCATTTATCAGACGCAACCTCGACTCGTGCCCCCAAAACATTAAAACAAGTGCCTACACAACCCTTGTCCGACCACTCCTAGAATATTCAGCATCCGTGTGGGACCCCCACACCCAAGTCCTCATCAACAAAATAGAAATGGTCCAAAGACGGGCAGCTCGCTTCTGCCTTAACGACTATACATCCCGAGAAACTGGTTGCGTGTCACAAATGTTAACAAAAATAAACCTAGAACAACTAACAAACAGACGAACAAACAGACGCCTCGCCATATTGCACAAAGCCATTTATGGCCACCTAACCTTGCCTGTTGAAAACCTCCTCCAGCCTGTACAACGCCTATCACGGCATCTAAATACCAAAGCATTCAACACTATCCACACCAGCCAGAACTGTTATAAATTTTCCTATTTCCCCCGAACAATAAAAGATTGGAATTCCCTACCAGATGCAATAGTCAACATTACAGAGCCACAGAAATTCAGACAAGCATTAATACACGACTAATAACCTAGCATGCGTACCCAACCCTGACCGTATGACTCCTAAGGCTAAGGAGTGTTGGCCAGTACTCAACCAAGAGCAGAACAGGATAAAAATAACACACAAAAATGCTGGTGACATTGTTTTCCTCGAAATGGTGAAGAATAAAATAATAATGTCTCATAAAAATAATAAATAATTGAAAATAATAAAATATTCTAAAACTGTATAATTGTACTAAAAATAATGTAAATTTCTAGGTTATTAAAGAGTGGGTTGGCGATAATCAATGGCAGTATTACAGGTCGTATGATTGTTCGCGCCCAGCAGGCCTGTGCAAAGTAACAAGACGTTTAAAAAGAACGTCTTGTTGAAAAGGCCTGTTAGTATATAGTTTATAAGGGGACTGCCCCTACCTTAGTATTTTGTGTACGTAAGCCTGCTAGCGCGAAAATCAAATCAACCTGTATCATCGCCCAACTAATTTAAAGGAAATAACAACAAGGCATTAGCTAAAATCCGTTTTCCATGTGTACACAAAGATTAACATTGTATGTAACATTTGACAACATTAAAAAAATACGTTTGTAGACAAAATTCTATTTTAAACCCGTCTGTGTAGAGATTCCCGCAGAAAGTTGAAATTTAATGAGCTAGGCGATCACGTGGTATCGTGACGTCAATGCCGACTCGCGGCTTTGTTGACCTCTATGCATCGCCATTGTTGTTCTTTCCATTCTCTTGTAACATCATGGCTAGTGGGAGTTTCGCAGAGTTTCAAGTGAAATCATACGATTTTGAGCCACTAGCGGGAACGGTTACAGCGGATGATTCGTCTAATTCCGCTCTTTCCGAGCGTTTCAGCGACGGTAGCGAAGAAGATGATGCGGAGTCGGACAGTCACAATGTTCGCTCATGCAACACCGACTGGTAAGCTTCAACTTCATTATAATGACACATATGGTGTGAAAACTGTCGACAACAACAATTATATCGTTTTAGTACGACGTTATATTATAAAATGCGGTGTCAAAGCTGTACAGAGAGTTAGCTAGAGGTTGTAGCTAAGTAGGTCATCGGACGAAGTAATTGTAAACAGACTTGTCAAAGACAAACTTCACAAAGTTACGAACCGTCGAACGTCGTAAGCATGGTTGTCTGGTTTATGCGGATCGAGTTTAGGACGTTATAGCTACTTACGATATCACCCCTCTGGACAAAACCCACACTTTTTTAGTTGGACAGTTGTTCGCGAGATGACCATAATATCATGACATATATAATGACAGCTCTAGATTATCATTATGTCATTTATGTGGAACAATAATTTTATTACTCTGAGTCTGACACATAACAATATAGCTACTATATAATCAAAATAAACTAAAATAAACATTAAAACAACATGCAGAACAATTGAATAATTATGGTAATGGGTTATAGCCTGAAGGGTTATGTCCTAGACCTAGGGGTTTAGTGTAACCTTAGGGGTCTTATATGTGAGATGCTACCAGTGGGTATATATGTGCCCTACGACTATGTCCATAAAAATCATAAGGACATAGCATTTTTAATCACATTTTTTGTGTGACATATTTATTACAAATCCATCAAGCAAGTTTCAGAACACAGTTTTACTGGGTTGAATCATTACAAATTCATCAAGCAAGTTTCATAACACAGTGTTACTGGGATGAATCATTCCAAATGTTGGTAACTGTGTATACCTGGTAACACAATGTGAATCACCACACGGTGCACAGACAATGGTTATAAGCCAAACAACACCCATGTGAATACTTCCCCTGCAGGCAGATGAGAATATGGCTTCAGCAAATACCCATTGATAAACAAGTTATCTAGACCATTTTGTTGATCACTTTACCTATGACATGCTAATAAATAGCATAGCTTCACATCTACAGACCAATTATTATCTTTACAGGGCAACTTCCCATTGAGCCGAGAAACTGCTGCACTACGACATTGGTTTGGCCAGTGCAGTTTCGGCAACGTGCGAAAAGATGACGAAGTGAAGACTCTGCAACCAAGAAGTACCTCTCCCTGGAAGGGCAGCAATCTTTCCTCAAGGGAGTCTTGTTTGTAACACCCTCCTCTGTGTCAGTGTACTGGTCGACATGGTCATCGCTGTCACTGTTGCTGCTGTCACGACTAGTCGACTCATTGTCAGAGCAAACATACTCTGGATCTGCAGCAGATGTCACTTCCTCCCCGTTTTAGTCACTCGAGTCACTAATCGGACCAGTCAACAAACTGCACTGCACACTCGTTGACCTCACTGCTGATGTCACCTGCACAGCAACCTGCTCTGATGCACAGACTGCTTGCACTCTTCTCGTGCGAGTTGATGGCCTGGTGTCAACCTGAAAGCATTTGCTGCTCCTTTTTGGAGTGGAAGCTGTGACTGACTCAGGTGTGGAATCCTCTGTATCACAGGAATCCGTACGAGAGCTGTCATATTCAGTTGCTGTATCTTCAGATGACCCATTCTTGGTCGACGGTGGACTATCTCGAGCTGCTGCCAGAATGTCAGCAAATAACTGAAATAACAAATGACCCTTATAGAATTTGCAAAAAAATAAATTGTTGTAGGTTTCTGACAAAAGCAAACAAAATCCTGTCTTTTACCATCTTGTCAGAAAGGAGTACATCCATTTGTCTAGTCATTTGCCCAGCTTCCAAGTGTGAACAGACTGCCTAGCTGTGAAAAATACAAATTAATAAATTAATTTCAAGTTGCAAGGTATGTATTGTTTATTCTATGATAAAAACATAATAAATAATTGATATCACGCTTACAGAATCTACACAGAGACATAGTTACTTTTGTTATGTTACACTTTTATGCAAACAATTACCTGGAAAATGTGACAATATATTACTTGTGAACATTTTGTTTTTGGTTATAACTAATCATCTATTAAATATACAATAGATAGGTTTGCAACTTGCATTGCATTTATTGTTATTGTTTCACAACAAATGACCATTTTCACACTTGGTAGCTGGGCAACAACCCACATCCAAATGTGAACATATTTATTATTTGATAAATTTACTTGATTTTTTTTAATAACATTAATTTAAAAATCAAATAAATTCATTAATGACATTTTGTAACATCATTAGTAGAATCCTTATCCATTGATATAGTTACTATCATAACAATATGTGACTGCAGACATGAACAATCCTGCAATACTCAATTTTATAGTCACTATAGGAAGCCTGCTCCAGGAGTGGTGTAATAATAATAATACCTATTAGTAACAATAAGTTGAACAAAGCACAATATAATAACAGAAACAATGTAATAGTAACTGGCATATAATATATATACATGTTTATTAATATATGTCGCATCAAAATATAAATTTAATTATGCTTTCTGTATCCTATTGAACTAGTTTATCCAGGTTTTATGATTGCCAACATCCATCCCATGAATAATGTGGGAGCCGAATAATGGTCCTTGGTACATTTCTGAGCTGTTTAAAAAAACATCATGACTTGTGCCAGTAATTAGCAATGCATCAAGCAGTAAGGTGTAATTACACTGATTGCAATCTATTAAATTGCAGTGACATTTCTTTTGTCTTCCATTCATTCATGTTATACAGACATAAAATGAAAAATATGTTCTATCCGTAAACGTTGTTAGTAGATAATACAAGATACAATAGTTATATTTTTGTTCTAAATATTTATCTCGGTACATACTGTAGTTCCAATTCAAAATGTAATGATAATACCTTCAAATGTAATAGTATATATTGCATGATGTACATTGTCTTCGATATTCAACTGTAATAAAATGGAAACTAGGCAATAGCAATATATGACACTGTAATGTAATTCACCATAGGCCTGTGCACTGGAGTTATGAAAATACAAATCAATAAATTACTATTGAAATATTAAAAATTCTATAGTAACAAATGTAACAGTACTTGTGTGTTACAATAGTGTGTGTTATGAAAGCTGCATCTACTGTAAGAATTATATTTATTGAAAACATTACTTTTGAAAACTTAAACATAATATATTATTAACTCGATGAATACATACTGTAATCTACAGGGTGTTCAATGTGGTAACCATTCAATATTAATAATAATTAATCACATCTACCTGCAAGGTTTACCAATTGCAATGGTGATCAGGGTGATGTTAGGCATGGGTTAATTGCATGGGTTAATTATAGTAATAATAAGTATCTGACATGTCACATCCATGTTACCCAGTTCCTGCCATTTCCACCTAGCATGCTTTAATTACCAGTAGATCAGGTTCAGATAACTATTTTAACTGGAGGGAGAATGCAGTGGGCCAGCTGGAGGTGGCTGGTGTATTTGTTATTCATAGCAGGAAAGACCTACAAAGTGCAATGTCAACTGGTAATTAATTAGATTTGATCTTTGATCAGTTGACTAGGGCAAACACTACACTTAGTTCCTCAGTCAAGTGGAGGAGTCACAACAAAGGAGTCCAATTAGCTGGATTAGCAGACAGGTGCCAAACACTGTAATAAACTGTTTCTACAGAGAATACTGATGGGGGATAATTCTTCAGCAAGTCATTGATGACATAAGACTTTAGTGAGTCATGTGTCAGAGGAGGAGATTGCCAGCAACTGGTTCCAACTATGAGAGTGAGACAGACCACTTCCTAATTTTATAATTTTTGTTTTAAATATCTAACTTATGCATGGTACTTTATGTGTACATACATTTGATGTTGATCAAAATGCATGGCACTTTCATAAAGTCCAAGTATTGTCATTTAAAAAACAACAAATGTTATGTATGAAAAATAATAATTAATTTATGCAAATTCAACGTTAAATACATTTGAAAATATAATTATTCTTCCATCTGCAAATTCACATTGCAATGTTCTACATCCAAGTATTGCTTCTTACGGTTTAAAAAACTTATTATAACAGACTAACCTGACTCGGCAACGAGTATAATTAAAATAATTATTTCTTATTTGCATGTAAAAGTAAATAGATTAATTAAATGCATAACTAACAAATTAGCATCAATTAATTTGCTGACGTTTTTGTTTTATTGCCTTACATTCCTGTAACCATGATAATGATAAAAACAGTCACCTGAATCGATTTGATTACACTATCAAATTTTCCACAAAACTGAGTATATGTAGATTTATTATAGTAGTATCGTGCATAACTACAACATTTAGAATATAAGATACTTAGGAAGAGTTCCGTGATATGATTGGAACCAATGGGATATAATGACAATAAGTTGAATAACTTATTTTGACACTTGACACACACGAGACCGTCCAGTCCAGGCATTATACTAGACCTACAGAATAATAATAGTAGATATAACATGTAAGAATTACCTTGATTCGTTGCCGCTTTCGGTAAGCAGACCTCGTAAATTCACCACTCGTCGAAGGAACCTGGTACCCCAAAGAAGCCATGGGTGTAGTTGCTGGCTCGGCTGTAGTGACAGCGGCAGCGGAGCCTGCAGCGGCGACTGCGGCACTGGAACAACGCTTGCGAGACCCGCTTGCCTTCGATTCGGGCAAAGCGGCCGTCGATCCTGCCCGTGCCGACGCCTGTCTTCTGCGGATTGACGGCATCAATGCAGCTTCGGGACTGCATCGCTTTTCAACGATATTCGAGCACCAGGATATCCAAGGGTTGCCAACATCGCCGGATCGCGATCAAAACAGCTTTTCTCAAAATGAGCGGAGCAAAGCCGGCTGTGTTTCTTCAATAAAACTGGATCCGTAGGGAACCGAAAAAAATGGTGTGTTGCTGTATGTTTAGAAGAGTTTGCATTACAACCGAATGCCGCACAATGAACCATGATGATATTCGCATTACACAGCCACCTCTGCTGTCATATTGCTGAGAATGAATGTAAACAAGCGGTCGCTGTATCGGCAGAGTCAACTCTGACGTCACATCTCGGCATCCCGAAAAGCGCGCCAAAAATATGCATATTCGAAAATGTCCGGATGTACAGCATAAAATGTGGAATTTTTAATTCTTCGATTTTTGGGGATTTTTTTGGCTTGGTGGACATGGAAATATATAGCAGGATCTAATTTAATATGAATTCAAGCAATATATGTTTTTATTCCCTTTAACAGCGTTGGTGGTGACAATTTATAAAATGTTTGTTTAAGCAAACAGTGCAATACGTTGACACTAATTCTACACTAGTGTCACAGACAAAATTAAACGTTAAATTGCAAAAATGATTTTAAATCACGCAGTGACAAAATAAACAAGTACCACCTTACGCCACCTAGCGACCAACTAAATGCGCATGAATGACAATATTCCATTTCGTCACTAGCGAGGGAAGCACTTGGAGCGGCCGCGAAAATAATGTGTTCTTTCTGTTCAAAGAACGTGTAGCGTTATTATTACGCAAAACATAGGCTAAACAGAGAACAATGTAAGTACTGTCAACTCGGACGTGTCAAAATGTGGTTGTTTTCGACATGGAATGTTCGCCAGGCACCTGTTTCAATAATTGTTTGTTGACAACCGATTAAGTATCACGAAATGACTTATTAAATTCGTGTTGGCGTGGTCGAACCGGAACTGAAACTGCGCATGCTCGCATCAAAGATTGTAAATACGATATGCAACTCAAAGAAATGTCACGTAACATAAACGTCAATAGCGCCATCTGGCGACCAAATAGAATAACTACTTATTCTAACAGCACCTGTTGTCAGTGGACTAGGAACCCGTCGAAAGCACTGTTGTCAAATTTAGCTGCACCGCGCGTAAACAACGAAGCCCTGGCACTCATAGGTTCCTGTACGTATACATGTTTGTTAGTACAACAATATGTTATATGCGTGTAAGGGGTTGTTCACAATTAATGTCAATATTATATATTCGTACAGAGCGTACTATTTGTGACACCTCTCCCTTCCTGTATGAATTTAATACAGTCAAATGACGAAAACAATGGGAATAATGTAAGTGTGTAGGTTTAATTGTGTTATAACACGGTACGTGCGAACTAGCATTCCATGATATCATTCATGGCTCGGTTTCGGTATTACAACTTAACCGTTTATGATTTGTGTAATCACGGAACAAATCATTAAATTAGTTATGAAAAGATCCGACCAACATTCGTAAAAAATAGCCCAATGGACAGTTATATTCTAAACAGGACATTCTATGCTTCTATAATAAGCGATAACCTGTGGTCTAAATTGAGGTCATAGAAGAAGTCAAACCAGAATGCGCGCCAGGGGGCGACGCTGATTTCACCACCACCTGTGGCTTGCGAGGATAGCGTTAGTCGACGTTCTGTAATGATTATAATCCACCTCTACGCCTGTTGCTGCAGGTGTTTGTCTTGAGTTGAAACGAACTTGTGCGCTATACCATATCCGGATCCAGGGGGACTAGGAAACATGCCCCCTAGACCGTTGTAATTTGGGTGGCCCATATACCTTTTTAATGTGCTCCCGTTACGTGTCCCCCTACACGTTTGGAATGTGTCCCCGCTTAAATTAGAAGAAGCTGAAGTTAACGCGGCGCGGCGACGAAATATTTTCAACAGCACCCCCCCGCCTTCCGATGTAATGATCTGACAATGCGACAGCTCTCATGAAGCTCGGCTCAGTCCACCGAATATGAATTTGGTTCCGCCGCCAGGAGGTTTTTGGCGAGCCTGAAGTGGTGCCATTGGATGTTTTGGGCCCCCCTAGACTACCCTCTCTGGATCAACCCCTGTACACGTGCGACTGCATGTGTGCTCGCACGAGCCGATGTCTCATTCAGTCATTCAGTGGTGACACTTTGTTAGACTACTCGTGGTATTTCGATTGATTGATTGATTCATTGATTTATTAATTCATTACAATTGAGGTCAGTGCATATATCAGGCTACACAATATTATTGGAAGTGCGCTGAATTCATCCATGGCTGAACTATTCGTAGCACGTGTCACATTCACGCATGGTTGATCTTGTTTCTATGAACCAGACGATCGCGTGCCCAACATCAAAGAGACATTTCAGGAAATGCCACCGATTAGTCGTCAAAACAGTTACGACAACGCCATACACAGGGTCATTTTCTGAAACGTCATGTAATGTCATTTGTTGAAGATAACAATTTTAACGAAGGACACATGTTATAATATTATGTTTCAATAGGTAGTTAGAATGGAACGACTATTCGGGCGCATTTCCATGAATACCTCTTTGATGTTGGCACGCGATCGTCTGGTTCACAGAAAGAAGATCAACCTCGTGTGAATGTAGTTCGTGGTACCTGTATATTCAATGGTACGTAGTACACGCTGACCTCAGTTGTACGTTAGGTCACAGTGTGTACTCGAAGGATGAGGTTGATGTCATGAGATACCGGAGAGCGATGCGGGATGCTTGTTATATGTGTGCGATACACTGCCTGTCTCCAAGAAATTGTTAAACCACTACTGGATAGCTGGTTTTGATGGTTGTTCCTTCCCATACTTGCATCACTGTCAATGACATGGTCTTTGCAAGCCGCACGAAAGGAGCCTTTTTTTGCTCGGTCGCCATGTCTATCGACGGGACCGGAAAAGGACAAAGGTGCGCCTATCCGGTTCTGGCGACCAACACTGCTTTGACCAGCATCATATGTCAAACAACGCTGGACACAATGTTGCACAACAATAAAGTGGTCTTGTTTGTTCCATTAGCAGAAATCCCCCCGGCCCAATTTCAATGGACACTCACTGGAGTTTGTTTATTGGGGGATGCGTTTTTCTGCATGAAACACTTGTTGTGGCGTCAGAGTTTTTCTCTGTCGAGGAATTAGAGTTGAAGGTGTTCACGCTCGAGTGGGGAGGGCGTAATATCGGACACGCACAAACGCATGCACGCACTCATGCACGCACGCACGCACACATACACATCCGATCATGCATGTCCTCCACGCAGCCGTACTCCCTCACCAGGGTGCTGACGACATCTACTCTGGCCCTGACAGACACCCACTGACCTGAATCAGTCGTAACATTGCCCCACAACCACGCATAGTCGTCTCATTTCTGGGAACAAGACAATGGCGTGCCGAACAACAACGAGTCGTTGAAGGAAATGTCCTTGACTAGGCGACCTCGGCGACCCTCGACCCGCGACCAGTGTGCATGTAGGGCTGTGTTCTGATTCAGAACTTCTGAACTGGCATGTCATATATTGACAACTACTGTGACAATGTACAAATTCACGTTTCATTGGGTCGGCGTGCAAGACGTAGAGCAGTACTACTATTACCTCTGGCTGGTGAAGTTGCCCGTATAGTTACTCTCCTTCGAAATGATCAACGTATAATAAACCGACCTCGTACGTTCCTTATTTATTAGTATTTATATATTATAAATCAATACGGTTATGTTTATTTGTTTGTGGACCCATATCTGTATGTTATAGGGTGGGCCCAGGTTGGTTTGTAGATTAAAATTTTTTTGAAATTCGTCCGGCGGCTGGGATCTTGGGGGGGTTACAATTTTAAAATGGCACTTATCTTCGTCAGTTTTGCATGTATGAGGCTGGCATTTTCTGTGCAATCGGTGAGATCAATGTGGTCGCGCATATAGGAGTGTCTTTCCACGGACAACGCCAGGTAACTCGGCTAGAATTAATATAATATATAATTATCAACACTGGAATAAACATATTGAAGGTTTTCTGCCCACCTATTACAAATTTAGTTTAATAAAACAGTGTTTGGAAGTTTAATATTTTCCCAAAGAAACATTCAAATTCTATACGAAATATTCAAATAGTAAATATCACTTATGGCGGAGGAAGGTGGGGCAAACCGTGCGTGCGTGCGTGCATGTGTATCAGACCTGGGGCCGAGTACATTTTTATGAGTACGAGTACGAGTACTTTGATGATGGATGAGTATGAGTACATTGCTAAAAGCTGAGTACGAGTACGAGTACATTCTCATGAGTACGAGTAAAAGTACGAGTACATTAAAAAAATATAAATATTAAATAATAACGTATTTTAAAATTATTAATTAATCTAATTTATATAACTCAGCACAAGTGAATATGTAATGGCAGTTGATAAATTTGTTATGAGGAAAACTAAAAAACCTCTATTTCATCAACAATGAAATTCACTTCATTGGCATTCATTTCAGTGGCATCCTATGATCTTATCATCTATTTGCCATTGCACCGAATGAACATGAGTTGTTCACAGGTTGAGTCTTTCAGGCTGCACTGTTCAGGGCAGAATACTTTCTCCGCTATGCTAAATACCCTTTCAACTGGGGCTGATGAGGCTGCCATGCTGAGATGGTGAGGGACCAACTAAGCCAGAGTTGGAAAACTCAGAACTGCAGTGGGTCACTGTGAGGTCACTCGACTTCTCTGGATGCTTCTCAGAGAAATCGAGATGGTGTTCGATTGAACAGGTCTGCCAGGGAGTAAAGTGTTAAGCGCTTTGAGCCGTCCTGAGGACTGGATACTGCGCTATATAAGAACTTACCTTCTTCTTCTTCAATCTGTACATGGCTGACTGAGGTATTCGTTCACCTCACGTTCATCTGCTGACGTTATAAGTTTGCAATTTATATTTTCTGATCGTAGACTACTAGTTGTTGAGAAGGTTAGCACATGTCCACATAACAGGCTCAGCATCCCCTTTGGACTTTTTAGCCAGGCTGCTGGAATGGGATTATACTAGTGTAGGAGACAGTCTGACTTGAGCCACCTTACTTCTACAGAGGAAGACTGGCAGTTCTTGTTCTTAGCAGTTAGCATTGTCAGCCAGTGCCAAGTGGCATGGTCTCCATACTACATCAAAGGCATTTCCTGTCTAACTGGTGGGTTAACTGCTAATTGACTCTTTATGGCTTAATTAAACAAACAGGTTTATGGCCTGAACTGCTAGCCTACAATTATTGTTTGCTTAACAGGGTGTTTCTGACTGGGAAAAGATGCTGCCTGTTGCCATGTTTGGGTATCATAGTCATTGTTATCAGAGAATGAGGATGCACTGGGATGTGTAGGGATGGTAAGGTTGTATACTATCAGAAATAACAAAGTATTTAAAAAATAGTTGAACATTTAAATATTTAAGGAAAATCTCATTTTATAATCAAATATATTTATTTTCCCCTGTACATATTGAGAAAGTACTCAGATGTACTCGTAATGTACTCATAAAATCTGAGTACTATGAGTACGAGTCCATGACCCATAAGTATCATGAGTACGAGTACTTCAAAAATGTACTCGAGTACATGAGTACCGAGTACTTCGGCCCCAGGTCTGATGTGTATGTAAGTGTGTGTGTGTGTGTGTGCGCGGCGCGCTTGAAATGCGACACTTGACCACTGCCCACTTCGTCTCCTTAGATCTTCATCAACAACGAGTGGGTGAACTCGGTGAGCGGGAAGACCTTCCCGACCATCAACCCTGCGACGGGGGAGAAGATCGCTGACGTTCAGGAGGGAGATAAGGTGGGTACTCGGAGTGATGGGAAGCCATATTGCCCCAGACTCTCAAGAACGCAAAGTGTTGTGTCAGTGGTTCTACACAGAGCAGTGTGCAGGATGATGATGTAAGTCCGCGTTGCCGACCTATACAGTTCGGAAAACAATCGCCAATCCATCATACAAACAAGTTCATCTTATTTTTAAGTCAAGTAGGTTGCATCGCGCCAGTACTAATAACAATAACAACAACAACAACAATATATAATACAATAACAATAATACTAGTAATAATACTGCTAATAATAATTACAAATATCGCCCATGTGCAGAAACTTTGGCCTTGTGGAGAAACTAGAGTACAAAGTCGATGTAATTCAGAAAGCACATAAGGGGGTACCACAATGACAACATACGGGGGTACCACAATGACAACATACGGGGGTACCACAATGACAACATACGGGGGTACCACAATGACAACATACGGGGGTACCACAATGACAACATACGGGGGTACCACAATGACAACATACGGGGGTACCACAATGACAACATACGGGGGTACCACAATGACAACATACGGGGGTACCACAATGACAACATACGGGGGTACCACAATGACAACATACAGATACCGCCAAGTCCAGTCATATAATTTACTACACATGCTACATGGCTAGATGAATAGGATGATACAACATTTACAGAACTTGTGTATAACTAATTTCAATGTCTACCCTACATTTACATAATTCTTCATGTTGCACAAAACGTGTCTTGTCATGGAAGCTAACTGTCTTTATTGCAGTCATGTTGCCAGCCGCTCCAATTTGCTGTATCTTTGTATATAGCCGTATTCCATTGCTCGTGCCAGTGGCAGCCAGTCTCACTGACTACACATAAACTTCTATTATACAAGTATGCAGACAATTCCAGCCAACAGCTACACAAAAGTTATAGTAAAACATATTATAAATGCGTCATACCCCCCTGAATACTCTTTATCTCAAACTCAAATGTTCAACTCAAAAAACAAAGTCAACACAGAACACAACATAAATAATCTTAAGTAACAAACTAACATCATTTGAACTTAAAATTATTGTCAGGCTGACATCGACAAAGCAGTGAAAGCAGCACGAGAAGCCTTCAAACTCGGTTCACCATGGCGACGCATGAATGCGTCAAAACGAGGCGGGTTGCTCTACAAACTCGCCGACTTGATGGAGAGAGATATCGTCTACATTGCGGTGTGTAAACGTTTTACTTCCGTTGTTGTTTTCTGTCAAATGAACGTTGACATAGTTAAATTGTGCTGCTGTTCACTCGCATACAGGCACCCACACGTATACATAATGATTTGCGCGTGCGCAAATAACTATAAACAATTATGCAGACGCACACACACACACGCACGCACACACACACAAAATGTATATGTGAATACGTTGACTAAATACGTTATTACTAATAAGTGTCCTGTGATTGACGACGTAATGACTATGTCTCGTCCATTAGAGTCTAGAGACGCTCGACTGCGGCAAGTCTTTCACCAACGCCTATGGCAATATCGTTTTCGCCATCCAGACGGCTCGCTTCCACGCCGGGGCGGCGGACAAATTAGGCGGGGACACCATCCCTGCCGGTACGTTATCTCTTCCTATTTCACACGAGTGCAATACGCGCCGTGCATTATAGTCGCGCGGTTCTCATTTCATAGTATAACCACATTCGTTCACCTAAGACCAATATGTTTTGTTACGTTATGACGCAGATGTAAACCCGTGCGGCAATCAATTCCAGCAAAAAAGAACTTAGTCCCCAGCCCTGCGTTTGGTTTAGCTATATTCGAGGTGTCATATGATGGTCGAGATGGGCCATCACTGTACAGTTCTGACTTTTGAAACGCGATGCAATGTGCTATGCTGTGGGCGATTCTACGACCAGGCATCACACATAGTATCGCACATCGTCCATAGCATCGCATATAGCATCACGCATCATCCATAGCATCGCATGTAGCATAACTCATTGTCCATCGCATCGCATATAGCATTGCATTTAGCATCGCATATAGCATCGCACATCGTCCATAGCATCGCATGTAGCATCACTCATCGTCCATCGCATCACATGTAGCATTGCATATAGCGGCGCATATAGCATCGCGCATCGCCCATCTCGTTGCACATCGCTTCGTTGCGCAGCGCGTTGCGAAATTCAGAACAACACAGCGATGGCCCCTCACGGCCATCACAATTCACTACTGAGTGTGAAAAATATCAAATAATACCTTTGTGATGTACGTTCCGTTGTGGACGTAATCGCTCTAATCGCTCTAGTCGCTGTAACGGTAGGGCCAAATCGTAGGCTTATTCGTCGGGCGCATTTCTCTTATTCACAGTTGATTTATAAGTGCGCGGCCAAACATTGGAGGAGGTCTGTATAAAACAGTACAAAACACAACCAAAATCTTAGAAGACCAAGGACACAATTAAATTGATTGATTGGCGGAGATAGATCGTAGAAATTGGTGGTGCAGAAAAGTTGATAAAAAAGTGGAATTACAGATTGATAAGTATTATTCTTGCCTTAATATCATTCATAAAGTTGCAATAAATAGAGTAGAAGTTGTGCTTAAAGTTAGTTAGTTAAAGTATTTTAGAACACCTTAGTATAGTGAGTGATAATAGGGTAACTCACTTAGCCTTCGATCAGTTGTAAACAAGATTTAACAAACCTGATTATGTGGTAGAATATATAGGAGATAAAGTAACAACCATCAAACTACTTACATAAGATAATATCTGTGTAAGCCAGTACTTGCTAGATATTTTGATTAGGTAGCATTGTTGTTAAAACTAAGCAAGGGCGATAGTCGGGCGGCGTAACCAGGCTAAATAAATAAAGCAGCCTAACGTAACGTAATTGATTGTATTTAAATTAGGTCACTACCGGTAATGTTAGCGTTCGTGACAGGATAAATAGTCGGCTGTGTAATTGAAATTTGTAACCTAAAGTGTGCTGTAGTACACAGGAAACAGTCTTTATAAAGACTAAGTTAGTTAAGTTATTAAATAAATTATAATCGGGATATGGCGCCTTGCAAGCGGCAAGTCAAAGCAAAGCGACACCTGGTGTGCGATCACTGCAACAGCTGGGTAGATTTTGCATTGTCCGACTGTGGGAAGTCATGGGCAGAAACCATGGAGGAAGGATTCACCTTTCAGTGCATTGGGTGTTGGAAGGTGGAGTGTCTGCAGAAGGAGATAGTTAGGTTGACAGATATTGTGAAGGGAATGGAGATGGGAATTAGCAAGGAGGCAGGTCGAATGGAGAGATACGACAGGGAGAGAGGTGAGAATACTGCAAGACTGAAGGAGAATAGCAGTGGCAAGAAAACTGAGGAAAGGAGATTGAGAGGAGGGAAGGTGATTGGAGGGGAAGAAATTGGAAAATCGACAACAGAAAACGTGACAAGCGTGAAGGTGACAGGGAAGAAAGTGACCGTAGAGAAGGAGGGAGGGAAGATGGGACGGGAGAGGAGAAAAGAAAATGAGATGGGACGAAAGATGAAGGGACGAAAGGAAGTGAGAGCAAATGTGATGGAAGAGAAGTCAATAAAAGGGACGCTGACAGGAGGAAAGGTGACAAGAGAAAAAGCGACAGGAAAGAATGGGTCGGAAGAGAATGTGACAGGAGAGAACACGACAGGGGGGAAAGACGACAACCAGACAGATGCAAACCGAAGAAGGAGCTATTCTAAGGCAGTGATTGAGGGGGCAATGAGGAAAGAGAGGGTGTTTATGGGCGACTCCATTATGAGGAAGACGGACAAGACACTGAGCGAGGGGAAAGACGTCGTTGTTTGTCTACCGGGGGCTAGGATTGAACATGTGACTGACAGGGTAGAGAAGGTATTGGGACATGGCAAGGGGGGGTCTATACTGGTACATGTAGGAACAAATAATGCAGACAGGGAGGGAACAACTGCGATAGTACAGAAGTATAGACAGTTAATGAGGAACCTAAAGAAGACAAGAGTTGAACAGGTTATTCTGTCAGGAATTTTGCCAGTAATGGGAGGAAGGGGGGCAACGTATAGAAACTGCAAGAGGATGGCGATCAACGCACTAGTTGAGCAGATGTGTGAAGAAGAGGGGGTGGGATTCACAGATTTATGGGGATACTTTGTTGGGAGGGAAGATATGTACATGAGAGATGGCCTTCATCTCAGTGGAAAGGGGGCAGCAGTTTTCTCAGAGAACCTGCTGCGATCTGTTGACAGTGGGACAGGTTGCATCTATTTAAACTAGATTCGCAGGGGGACTCACAGAAAAGCCTGAAAATTGAGGCATAGATAAAGACAGCACAAATAAATCAGCAAATAACAGTCTGGAAAACTCTTCTGAAGCTGGATATAAATGTGTTTGTTTAAATGCAAGGAGTATAGTAAACAAAAGAAATGAACTAAACATTATGGTAGACGATATTGACCCTCATATAATAGGTATAACCGAATCCTGGACCACCACCGAAATATCAGATGCTGAATTGGGACTGACAGGATATGTAATGTTTACAAAAGATAGAATAGGAAGAAAGGGAGGTGGAGTTATTTTATATATTAAAGAATCTATCCAGGCTTATGAAATAAAATTAGAAAGAGAAGCAGATTGCGAAGAAGCTGTTTGGTGTAACATAGTTACAGGAAACTCAACGTTAACAGCTGGGTTAGTTTATCGAAGTCCAAACATAAGCATAGAAGAGAATGAAAAAATACAAAACGCTATAAGGGAAGTAAGCAAACGGGACTGTATTATTATGGGGGATTTTAACCACGGGCATATACAATGGAAATCTCTTCAGAGTATGGGGAGTCAGGACCACAAGTTTTTAGTTTTAGTTCAAGATACTTTCCTTTCTCAACATGTGCTAGAACCAACCAGGGGTGAGAATGTGTTAGACATAGTTTTGTCCTCACAGAATGAATTAGTTGACAATGTCAAGATATGTGAGCCACTGGGGAGTAGCGATCACAACCAGATACATTTTACCATCAAAGTAAAATCAGAAAGGAATAGTAAAAAGCAGTATAGGAGAAATTTCCACAAAGGAAGGTATAGGGACATGAGGAAATATTTAGCAAAGATAGACTGGAATAACACACTGAAAAATAAGACAGCAACAGAATGCTGGAATATATTAAAGAGTGAAATTAAGTGCATAGTCGATAAATGTGTACCCTTCAAAAAACAAGGGAAACGGTCCAAAAAGAAACACTTATCGAAAGAAGCCATTAGAAAAATTAAGTATAAACAAATGATGTGGAAGTCATATAGATGTACTGGAAATGATGAAGACTACAACAGTTATAAAGAAGCACTTAACAAAGCTACAGCTGGAATTAGAAATTCAAAGAGAAGCTATGAACAACAATTAGCTAGTAATATAAAACATGACAGCAAGAGTTTTTATGCTTATGTTCGAAGCAAACAGAAAGTTCAAGATAAGGTCGGTCCTCTAGAAGATAGTGCTGGAAATATAATATCAGAGGGATTCTTAATGGCAGAAGACCTGAATGAGTACTTTAGTTCAGTGTTTACCAGAGAAGATATTAGTTCACTGCCAGTGCCAGAGGCTAAGTTCAAGGGGGCAGATTCAGACTATTTAGGACAATTAATTGTAACCCCGGAAATGGTAGCTAAGAAAATAAGGGCTATGAAGGATAATAAATCACCTGGAGTGGATGGGATTCCGCCCAAACTACTATTGGAAATTGTAGAACAAATTAGCGTACCGCTTGCAACAGTTTTCAATTTGTCATTAGAAGAGGGAGTGGTTCCTTTAGAATGGAAAGAGGCAAACATTATACCGTTATTTAAAAAAGGTTCGAGAAACAAGTCAGAGAACTATAGACTAGTGAGTTTAACATCAGTGATTTGCAAATTATTAGAAAGACTAATTAAAGATCACATGGTGGATTTTCTTGTTAAACAAAACTTGATAAACCCATCTCAACATGGTTTTTTTAAAGCGAGGTCATGCTTAACAAATATGTTATGTTTTTTGGAAGACATCACTAAGTGGGTAGATGAGGGATCACCAGTAGATATCGTCTACTTAGATTTTCAAAAAGCTTTCGACAAAGTACCACATCAAAGATTACTGCTGAAACTAAAGGCCCATGGCATAGGAAATGGTATAATAAACTGGATAGAACAATGGGTGATTGACAGAAGACAACGTGTAGTAGTTGATGGGGAGGCTTCAAACTGGAAATCGGTATTGAGTGGGGTACCACAGGGATCAGTATTAGGACCTATATTATTCTTAATATATATCAACGATTTGGATGATGAAATAACAAGCAAGGTGTTGAAATTTGCGGATGATACAAAAGTGTTTAGAAGGATTAAAAGTAATGGAGATAGACAGCATTTACAAGATGATCTTGACAGGTTGATCAAATGGTCTGAAAAGTGGCAAATGCTGTTCAATTTTGGGAAATGTAAATGCCTCCACACAGGACATGGGAACGAAGGGGTAGAATATACAATGGGGGGTACTGTACTAAGTACTACTGTAAAAGAAAAGGACTTAGGGTTAACCATTAGTGCTGATATGAAGGTTTCAGAGCAGTGCGGAATTGCAGCTTCAAAGGGAAATCAAATTCTTGGATTAATTCGGCGAAACATAACGTATAAGGAAAAAGAGCTAATAATACCGCTGTACAAAACAATAGTTAGGCCTCATTTAGAATATTGTATTCAAGCGTGGAGGCCATATCGCAGGAAGGACATAGATATGCTAGAAAGAGTGCAGAGGAGAGCAACTAAAATGGTACCAAAACTGAGGGATCTTAGTTACAAAATACGCCTAAAAAATGTGGTTTAACAACACTAGAGACCAGGAGAATGAGAGGAGATCAGATAGAAGTGTTTAAAATATTGAATGGTTATGAAAATATTGATAGAAATATTTTTTTTCAGTTAAGAAAGATAGAAGGACTAGAGGACATGAAGTTACATTAGCAAAGGAGCAGAGTAGATTAGATATAAGAAAGTTCTCATTTTCACAAAGGACTAAATGAATGGAACAGATTATCTGCTGATTGTGTGGGTGCTAGTAGCGTGAATATGTTTAAAAATAAAATCGACACATACCTCAGATGGGCGGGATACACATAGACTCTCGATAAGCCAAAGGGCTTCCTTGTCCACCTGCCACCTAGAGTTAATTCTCTTTTTAAATCTTGTTAAATCTTGTCTTCTAAGGTGTTGGCTGTGTTTTGTTTTGTATTAACCAAATAAATGGATGATTATGTCCGAAAAAGGCAGCAAGGCGTTAAACTGTGTTTTGAAACAAAAGTCTAGGTTTAATTACAAGGTAAGCAAACGTTGTGGTCTTGGGCCAACGCGTGCAGTCAAGACCCTTTAAATTCTTCCCTACCTGCCCGATGCGTGATTCCTACCGATTAGTTGACGTTGCATATTTTTCAGACGGTGATGTCTTCGCGTACACACGCAAGGAACCGATCGGCGTGTGCGGTCAGATTATTCCCGTAAGTTATGCCTTGGATTTACAAGAGCGCAGCAGTGCTAGCACCATCCGCGCTCATCCAGAGGTGTTGATTAGTTTACTCCCATCGCGGTGATACCGACACTCTTTTACATTGGCGCCATGTGATGAATTGAGCACAACTTAATTGAAGGAGAAAGGCCCACAGAGAAAATAAGTCACTCAAAAGATCTACCGTTGTGCTTTATGAGATATATCGTCGATTGGTAGACCAGGGACCAATAATGAAAGAAAGCGAACTAACGCAGAAAGAGGTGATTGGACCTCGATGCCTCGGAGGGGATGAACTTGTCCGTCATATAAATGCTTACCAATCCTGTATTGTCGTTTCCCGCAAAACCGTCGCTACCTATCCAACCGTCGCTACCAATCATAATTCTTTTACGTATTCTCAATTATTAACCTACTCGAAACTGAGACGTTGACACCGCTATAGAGAATTAGTACGTGTGTGACCGGTAGGTGTACAGCGCTGCAGTACTAATATCTCCGACGTAATGGCGTGTTTCAGTGGAACTTTCCAGTGCTGCTCGGTTTTGAGAAGTTGTCGCCAGTCTTGGCCAGCGGTTGCACATGCATACTGAAGCCGGCGGAACAGACGCCGCTCACGGCGCTCTACGTAGCCTCTCTCGTCGTAGAGGTAGGATACCTTTCTTCCGGGTTGTTGCGACCGAGCAAAGAAAGGTCTAGTCTCTTTGTGGTTTGAGTTCGGTGATTTCAATCATATACTAGAAAGGTAGGAACATTCCTGTTAGGCTGAGGCGAGTTGATCAGTTCGGACGTGAGGCAGAGACACCGAAATACCACGTGAAAGAAGGGACAACGAAAATGTGGTATGTAGAGAGGTGTGCGGTGTAAGGCAGACAACAAAATACAAACTGGCAAAAACAAGTGTGTGTGTGCGTGTGCGCGTGCGTGCGTGCGTACATGGTATGGTGTGGTGTGTGAGATGTGCGTGTGTATACTATCTGATGATTATCTTGTCTCTTCAGGCAGGTATCCCGGCAGGCGTGGTCAACGTCGTACCGGGGTATGGGGAGACGGCAGGCGCCTCGTTGACTGAACACATGGACGTCGACAAGATCTCCTTTACCGGCTCAACCGAGGTACAATTCTTTGTGCGTATATTAGCCGGGGCGACCTAGGCGCCGTGGGGTGGCGGCACTTGTGCTTCTAACACTCGCCTCTGAAATAAGTGTTCTAGTAATTATTATCCGGTAGGCGGCCAGTAGTCTTGGTTTACCCCAATCTGGGTAACGGTAATGAGTGACTCTCAGACTAACTATAAAATAAAAAACAAATCACACACCTCTACTAAACACGGCATACTGTTATTCCGTTAAATTGCCTGTCTCTTGGATTCTTTCTTAAAACAAATTCAACGAACAATTCCATGAACTTCCGGCTATACCCGTCTCGCTCCGCTATTACTGATCTTTAATATATGAATGCGTCGTATATAATAGACAAATTAGGAAGGATGTTTTGCAAGAAATCGTTGTGAAAGATATATCCATATTATAACTCCCTTCCGCT
Source organism: Paraescarpia echinospica (assembly GCA_020002185.1). Classification (NCBI taxonomy): domain Eukaryota; kingdom Metazoa; phylum Annelida; class Polychaeta; order Sabellida; family Siboglinidae; genus Paraescarpia; species Paraescarpia echinospica. Next base: position 12,934,757 of record CM034541.1, read on the forward strand.
GATGTATTTGGTTTTAGTGACATACTTGCAATTATCTGACAAACAATCACGGTCCCGCGCAAATAATTGTGCAGCATCTAGCGTACATTAGGTTAGTTAACCAATGAACGACAGTTATTAAGGGAAATACGTATATATATAATATGCATATTTATATCACATTCGCTTGGCGGCCTCATGTTATCTCATCAATCATAAACATACAGAGATATATCTAGCGGCGAGATCTAGCGAGATGTCTTGGGAACGCTTATAAATTGAGATGGACGTTTAATGACTGGCTTACAGCATGTACATGAATAATGATAACCTTAACTTGAAATAAACGTGTTTGTATTCGCAGGTGGGCCGACTCATCATGAAGGCGTCAGGCGACTCTAACCTGAAGAAGGTTGTGTTGGAGTTAGGCGGAAAAAGTCCAAACATCATCTTCGACGACGCTGACCGTCAGTATTGTCGTAGCGCAGACTGTGATGTTTACAACAATAACAAAGAGTAGTGGTGATTAATTCGTATTGTTAATATCGTTATTATTGTTATTGTCGTTATTATTATTATGTAGTATACATTATTATATAATATTATCATTATTATTATTATTATTAGAGGTAGCGGTAGCGGCAGCGGCAGAAGCAGCAGCAGTAGTTGTGATAAAAGTATTGTGTACATGTGCGTTGTGCGTATGCATGCGTGTTTGCGTGCGTGCGTGCGTGTAACTATTGATTACTCTCTGGAGCACCTCGTTATTACGTACTCCATAAGCGTCCGTACATAATATCCTTCATCAGCCTGTAACAGTTCTACAAATATACTTGGATGTTGTGGGAAAGTGCGAGCGAGTACATAATCACGTGTTCCAGTGGACGTGGCAGTGGAATGCGCCCACGAGGCGATCATGAGCGACATGGGGCAGGTATGCTGTGCCGGGTCGCGGACCTATGTGCAAGCGGGCATCTACGACGAGTTTGTGAAGCGCAGCGCCGAGCGGGCTTCACGACGCACGGTCGGCTCCCCGTTTGACCCGGCCAACGAGAACGGAACGCTGGTAGGCACAAAACCGGGGAATACTTATCATAGCGAATATACGCGTACTTATATTTTCTATTGCATTACTACAAACTAGTCCATTGAATTCCTCGGTTGCAAAAACATATATTTAGAAACAAAAAGTAAGTATCTAGGTGGCATAGCAGTGAAATTATGATCGATTCTGTACATGTTTCATATCATGGCGGCCATTTTGGATATTTCAAATTTTTCAAGGATGCCAGAGTTGCATCATGCAGTTTCTAATTCAGTAGACCTAGTTCTATAAAGTTCTATAAATCATTAAAAAAACATTGGGTAGACTTCATTGCACGGTTGTGTTGTCTGGCGGCAGGACTACAAAATTCAGTATAAATCCGTTTTACGACTTGCATTGGTTGAATGGTGTATAATCCTCCTACTTCGATTCATCACCATATATACCAAAATACACAGCATGATAGGCAATCAGTTGAGAGCCGTCGTCCACCAGGCAACGAAATGGTGGCCGACTCACGTCAAACCAAATCCGCTAGGTTTTGTTGTGAATCTGGTTAACATCAAAACTATTATCAATCGACGATATAGTTTGTCATTTTTTTTATACTGGTGGGATGAACACAGGGAAATAGGTACTTTGTAACGACTTTGTTCAATTAAGGAAATCCGTATCATACTAAGACTGAGTACGGCTGTATTGCCTTCCAAATAAAACGACAATAACCAATGAAAGGAAACCTGACCTTCATATCTGACACTTGAGCGAACGCAACCGGAAACACGATGTTATTCCGGAAGACCTTATCAACGTGGTCCACAAATACAACTTTCAGCGGTTCGTTATAGATCGACGAAACCCAAATGAACAAAGTACTCGAACTCATCGAATCCGGCAAGACCCAGGGAGCGAGGCTGATGTGTGGGGGCAGCAGGATCGGGGGAAAGGGGTACTTCATTAAACCCACCGTCTTCGCTGACGTCACCGAGGACATGCGCATTGGCTGCGAGGAGGTAGGTCTAATGACTACCGGGCAATATGGCAGTAAGCAAGATAGAACTTTTGTAGTGATTCACTGCGAGCAGAAGTAGAAGTACGCTCAACTAAATGTACTTGAAGTACACATAGAAGTCTTTTACTCAGAGATAGGAAGTCGCAGAGACAAATGCACCCACAAAGCCACGTGTTTCAGTTAAAGCGTGCACAGATCATACAATGCGTAAACCAAACCAACTATTTTTTCACTGAAATATTCAATTAAAATCTGTATTTGCTGGAGAACGTCAAAAAGATTTATGCTAGCGAATTGGCCAGTCGGAAAATAACACTTGTTAATGTTTGTTACGACAGCATGGAGTGTACTCTTGAACAAATCTAACACAAACGTACGGGTCTAACGGATACGTCGTTATCTCCAAAAAAATACACACACATATACTTCATTAAAAGAAAACGTAAAAAAAAACAAGTTTATGACATTGCTACTTTGGCGTCACATGGTTCCAAGATAGCCTTTGGCTTGCGGGAGTTCGCGGAAGGAAAGAGGTGTTGCTGCTCGGACAGATCTTTTGGGTTTAAAACGGGGTCGCGACTGGACATGGACTCATCTTGTCATGTATTGTAAAAAGCACTCCAGTTAGTTTTCAGTGTTGCCACCTCTTGTGCTACGTATTATTTACAGGAATATGTTGACTCGCCTTTTTTGGTACCGCTACATTGAGAAATATAGTGTTTTTGTATTGTTTTAAACGATATTTATATATCTTATGTAAGCCATGTAAAATCTAACTGGTCATTGTTTGAGTGTTGTGTAATATGTTGGCGGATATCAGTCAAAGTGCAAATACTAATAGTGATACTTCGTTTACCGAGCATGTAAATGACAGTATAAATACGACAGTGAACTACCCAGTAATATGTTAATAAAAACTGGCATGACCCTTTCAGAGCAGACACTATTCTATGTCTATATCCATCCTTTTACGATGTAGATGCAAAAACATGTTGTTTCTAAATTCACATAAAAGAGAAGTTGTTATGTAACGTGGGGCCCACGATAACTTATATTACACATAATACTCTGAGATGTATTAATACATAACATTCACCCGGTGCAGATCTTTGGGCCAGTGCAGTCGATCTTCAAGTTCGAGACGACGGAGGAAGCGATTGAGAAGGCGAACAAGACGCAATACGGGCTCGCAGCGGCAGTGCACACCAAGGACATCGAACGAGCCCTCCACGTCGCCCACAGTATCCGGGCCGGCATGATCTGGTTGGTGTTGCCTTTCAGTTTAAAGCGGTGTTGGCTCTTATACAGATATGCAACAGATATACAACAGTATTGCAGTCGTGATATTATGTGGAGGGGGGCCTCGCTGTATCCCAACTTATAGGAGTATTTTAAATTATTATCGTTATCACTATTTCAACATAGTCATTACATCTTGATTGTATTTGTATTATTATGCAACTACCGCACAAAGATATATATACTTAGAGCACAAGTAAATGTATAAGAGGAGATATTTAGCGTTGCAACGCGCCAAGGGGTAGTAAACATAAGTTTACACTTCAACACACCCCGTTTCCAACTAAACATTAATATGATGCGTAAACTTTAACACAGAAGTATATATATATATATATGTATGTTTTGTATAAATGACTAGTTTAATTAATTATATATATTTATACCATAGTGTTGTATTGCTGTTGTCAAAAGAAATTTGAAATAAATATGATTTGCTTTTAATTGGTTTGTTCCGTTACCAAGAACCAGCCAGTCTGCTGGACTGATTAAGTGTACATAATACAGTCTCTCGGTTACGTTGATATGATCTTCGTATATATGATGTCGTCTTAAAACTTGACAAAGCCCATCTTGCCCATCACGGGCAAACGATTTCTAAAAGTCATGGAATTGTGATAAAGGTCTTGTCGGTGATCGATGGGATTCTCGATCAGAAGATGTCTAATGTTAAAGATTTGCTTAGTGGTTCGTCGGTGTGGTCTGAAGCCAGTGCGTTCTGTTGCAACATTATTGAGATTGTATCGTGGTATAGCGAATAGCTTGGATAGCGGTCTCCAACTGTTATGTATGATACCATCGCGTTCCACTGAAGGCAGTTCATTCGAACAGGTGAACCGGCGAATAACGCCGCTCTGATCTATGATTGTAGATGCAGGTCGAAAATAATTGAAACAAAAAATAATGTTGTAAATGCGTGGTTACCAATATTAACTGTGTAGCACGTAGCCTTGCTGATTTGTTTAATTAGACGGTCGTTGCTGCCTATAGTTCAATGTACAGCCGACGATTACTATCGATAGGCACATTATTTATTATCGATAGTGTTACATCGTCGCATCAATTATCTGATGCTTCAATAGGTCGATGTATCATTAGGCTTACACCCGTAATTCAATGTTAGTTTCGACTTTCTGCCTGTGTACGAAGCTGCGATTAAGATTTCTGAAAGTATAATACGTCATAAATATATATATATATATATAATTGTCAAGAACTGCTATTAATAAAATATATAGTTATTAAAAAAAAAGTGTTATTGTTCTAGAAATGTATATGTTGTGCAAAACTTTGTCAATTTTTTTGTATCCAGCAAAACGACACGCTAACTCCGAATAAATAAAAACAGTTATGCTGACGCAATATTTATTGAAGTTCTTTCAGAGTAACTCGGTTAAAATGATCTCTGTTTTTTTGTGTTTTAGGGTCAACAATTACTTCACTGTTGGAGTGCAGACTCCGTTCGGTGGCTACAAGATGTCAGGCAACGGACGGGAACTGTAAGTAACACGACCGCGGCAACTTGCTGGTCAAACTAATTAATGTTAGTACTGTTGTGATAATAATTTTATTAATTAATGTATATATTATACTATAATGACATTATCAATAACCAACAGGGTGCATTTTATGTTAGTGACATAAATCATGCATTGACACGAGTCTCCCTGACCGTAAACCCTGCATTAATATATTTTATTTTTATTATATGTTGGTAAAATACGTGAATCTGATTTGTTCTTGCTGTATGTTACAATGGCGAAATTGTCAGCAATGCAACGGTTAGGGTGTAAGAATAAAGATGTGATGTGGGGGACGATAACAAGACGGTGTCTAATCATTTATATATTCACGTTACAGGGGAATGGACGGTTTTCGAGAGTACTTCGAAACAAAAAGTGTAAGTAGAATTCATGGCAGCAGAGTATTAATTTATTATTATGAGGTCCAATTCTGTATAGAAAGTGACGATATTTGCCTGGGGCACCTAGACGCCGTGAGATGGCAGCACAGTAATCTTGATTTTACCACGAATCGAGGTAGAGATCAAGTCACACACTAAAATAGACAAAAATTAAAAGTGTGCAGTGTAATGATTTCTACCATATCACCCGTTCTTTTACCTTATGGACGTTTTTTGCATAATGTTATTTTGTAACTTAATTTCGTTAAAAAACTTTCTTAATAATTATTGGAACTTTGCCGTCATGTAGCATCACTGGTAGGGTTTTCCAAGTGAACATAAAAAACTGCGGGTTCTGGGCCAGATTCTCTTCTTGGCGAGTTCACCAAGGCGAGCGAGAGTCGGATAAGCGAGACTGACATAGTTTGCATTGTCCATCACCTTGAGAAGTTGTTTGATTGCCAAACGACATGGTCTTGTGTTGGTAGTAAAATTCACAGTATATATGATCGAACGATTTGATTTAAATATTGCCAATAACGAAGGGTGCAAAGTATTATTATTTGTTATCATAAATTTATGGTAGACACTGTATCTACTCTATCAGATTGATTGTGTGTGTGTTTTCGGGCGAATATCGCGTATTGCATGCGAAAGGAACAATATTTTTACGGTCCTGTGAATGTAATGAATGTACATGCCTGCATATATGTTTGTATGCATACGTACACGATTACATATCTGCATACGACGATATATACATGTATGTACATGAATACATACGTGCGTAGTGTGTATGTGTGTGAGTGCGTGCGTGTGTATGTATGTGTGTATATGTATGCATGTATGCACGTACTTGTGTATGTAGGTACGCAGATACGTACGCACGAACGCAAGTACTTACACACGTACATATTTGTTACACGCACGAACGCATACATACACCTGCACGTGCGCACACAATTAAACACACGCACACGCATGTTAATAATATATGCCATGACTGTATGATATCACCTCTCATAGGTGTACTTAAAATGCGTTAGATTAAAAAGAAACGGAGAGCAAATTACTGTTTCTAAATTGAGGTAATTTGATGAGTGTCTAAGGATGTAACATGTTTCTTCTAGTGTCACTTATAACCCCGAACTAACGCGTTTTGATTCTTTCCTTTGTCCAGGTGATCATTAAACTGCCAAACAAGAATTCGTAAACACGCGACATGCATGCATCGACTTTGCAACGTGTGCGCACCATGCGGCCGTAAATGATGGTTCCAGATGAACGGCAGCAGACAAGTTGGACAGAAATGATTAGTGGACATAGTTGGTCTGCCAGTTGCCTTAATTATACTATCTTCAATCTGCTGTGCTTAAAACACACTTTTCAGCTAATGTCACAATTTGTTACGATCACATTTGTGACCTATACGCACGAAACCAGTATATGTATATACTGTATATATACACAGACGCACGCATGCACGCACGCTCGCACACACGCGCGCGTGCATGCGTGCGTGTGTGTATGCATGTTTTCTGCCAATGCCGCCTTTCATTTTGATTATATTAATTTTCACTCAGATGCACACAGCTAGGTGTACGTGTACTACAAATTCTGACATAGTATTGCTGTTTTGTCAGTCTTTTTGTGAAATTGTATAAGCGTAATTTTGTACTTCAGATTTTGTTATTAAAAACAATAAATACTAAATGACAGGCAAACTGTGTTGTTCTTTGCTCGTATTCGAAGAAGTGTCCTAGACTGATGTATTACCCTAACAGCAGCTTCCGTCGTAGGACAGGTGAATGCGAAGGAAACGGAAGATCGAGTAAAATGTGGGCAGCATTGGACGTAGGCGCTACAGGATTTACAGGACACAAGTGTATGATGGGTCAATGAATAACTTCGTGAAGTGGCACAATTTACAAGCACAGTCGGGTGGTGTTTTGAGGCACACAATATATATAACAATTTAGGTAATACTATGTTTCAAATGCACCCATGTTGACACACATGGAGAAGATAATTCCATAGGAAATTTGTTAAATAAGACAGTGTCCACGTTATGCAAAATCTTACTCTAAGGGTCCGCTACCAACAGGCAATTTCACATTACATCAGTCAATGAATTATTGTAGCAACGTTACTAGACATTGGTGAGGTCAAGAAACGCAGGATCTCTTTAACATGTGAACAAAACAATAGACTTATTGGACGTTATTTACAATATTTATAAAAACTACGAGCCGAACGGCCATTTTACTATGTTTATTCACATGCAACCTTACACAGTCTACATTGAATCCATCATATTGAGATATACATATCTTCTCCAACACAGAGACATAAAAATATGCATGCATCCTTATGCAGTTAAAACTGCTTCCTCAACTGGTTTAACCAATCGCGAATCCGGTTCTTTCAACGAAATATGTAGTTTTAAATTGTTGAAATAATTTACTTTGGTTGTTGTATGTTGGTATTTTTTAAAAGACAACTGAGTGGCCGAAAATTAGCTGTGAAACCACTGACAAGTCAAATATGTAAGTATAGCATCGCTGGAGCTGTTTGCAATCTCACTAGCCACACCGAGTCAACTAACTGTGGAAGTTTTGATGTTTGTCAACCCATCCCATGTTTCTTCTAACTCTTCTTTTTGTCCTGGTAGTTCTCATGCTAAGCAACTAACTACCACCCTGTTATATAATATGTTCCAATGACTGCATTTTGCCAGGTGTTTTCGATTATGTGTCATATCAAACCTTGTTCTTTCTTAACGCCTACATTATTTCTGACCCAATTATTAACATGTGACGGGCCACAGCAAAGCGGGTATTAAGTCGCAAAATTGTGACACTTGAGTTTTGTACCTTTTTTGAATCCACATATGATACATCATTGGTTGATATATCATCAGTAGTGTTTGATGTATTGTTAAAATTGAAGCATACGATAAAAACAACGTGTTGAGAAACGATGTCATTTTTTAATATGTGTTTTTGTAGATGCATATGTTTTATTACTTTTGGATTGTTTGTCAAGGAAATTAAATAATCAAAGAAGAGATCATAAGGTGTGCTTTTCTGCCAAAATCACCAAATTGTTGGAACAGGACCGAGGCAGCTATTTTTGCTTGTGTCCACAATAAATCAATGCGACGTAATATCCGGTTCCCTGTGGAGAGTCACATATTTCTTGCGTTCAGCTAATATTGAACAATCTGCGCCACATGGATATCACATCTGTAGTTCACAACGTCTTACATACAGATAGCACCAACATCATATATTTGCGATTTTCTCTAACATCAACACATGCGAGCGCGCGGGCACGCACGCACACCAAATAACAATTATTTCAAGTAGCCGAAGTTTAAGTTATTTGTCGAGAAACACCTTACTACCCCAGCGCAAGTACTGCTACATCTTAATGCATGAGAACAGGTGTGCTGTATTTGACAGCATTCTGGCATTGTACAATTGTTCGTAACAAGCAGTTATTTTCAGTATACTAGTCAAACGTTACGATGATGTGAAATACATGTAAATCAATTGTTGCCGAATTTCTGAAATCAAACGAGCGTCTTTATGAAATGTACAAAACACAACTTGTTTTTATCATTCGGTATTCACTCACATAGTTACGAGAACGCATTCACACGCGCATACGCAATTAAATAACACATACCTACAAATGCACGCGTGCATTCGCTCGGTTTCGTAATGCTTTGTGATTTCAGCATTACCTACATGATGTAATTTTTTTCGTTGTCCGAAAGTTCGTCCAATGCGTCACCATGTGTCAACGTTACGTGGTCGCTTACACAGAGGGTTGTCCCAATAACGTATTCACGCACGCGCGCACGGAAGTACACAATACGTAAACTAAAGTACATTCCGTCTGATTATGTCTACATATATACGTCCTAATCATACTGAGATATTATATTGCAATACATTGATTTGTAGTTTTAAAGTTGCAGTCCGCGAGAGTCAATCTTTTAAATACAAATGTCCAGTGAATCAGCCCGCCGCGTCCATTGTTGATCATCTTCCTCAGCACCATAAAAGCTTCGTTCCACATAATATGCAAATCTAAGATAAAACTGCGAAAAAGACCTTATTTCCGCGTGCCTTCCGTTTAGTATCCCTTATGTTACGACCAGGATCAAATCATCTTAACTACGTCACCAAATACAATTCAAACGCATCAACAATTTGCTTAACATCAACTGTTTTTTATAGTTGTGTGATTAAAATTATTACTCACGAGTACTACATGTAATTAGATAGACACACACTTTGAACAACAAACCAATTGCACCACTACAATATGTTGACTCTAAACTCGCTCCCATGACGGTTATATATATTTCCGCTGTCGCCAATTATAGCATTTCATGCAAAATAAAACAATTTTAACATAATCCTAGTGGCGTTTTTTTTTAAATATATTGTCAATTGGCACACAAACGGCCACTTATCAATGCTTATATTGCGTGTGAACTTAATCGTTACGGTGTTAGTTACATGCCCACTACGCATTCAGAAAGGAGAACAACGTTGTTCTCAGGTATTTGACACAGCTATATCCCGCTTTGCATCGCTTTCGACTCTATGCAATCTCAAGCAATACTGACATCACTTCAAGAATAGGGGCTAGAAGACGTGTACATCTAACTCCTGAAAGACATCTACACCAACAGCTCGGTGATAGTCTACCTACACAAAACGAGCAACAAGATCAACATCAAGAGAGGAGTACGACAAGGTGACGCCATATCGCCCAAGCTGTTTACGGCAACACTCGAAAGCATATTCCGTAGACTGATCTGGGAAACCAGAGACTTGAGGATAGACGGAGAACATCTCAGTCATCTTCGCTTCGCCGACGACATACTCATATGCGCTACTACACCGCAAGAACTACGCAAATGCTGCAGGAGCTAGCTGGTGAAAGTGAAAAACAAAGTCTGAAAATGAACATTTCGAAGACAAAAGTGATGCTAGAAAATGACACACCAATGTATATCTACACCACGCAGACAGAATGTTGAAAGCTATGTCTATCTGGTACAGCGATACAGTATCAGAGACAAAGACCAAGTCAAGGAGATTCAAAGAAAAATCATCGCCGCCTGGGCAGCATTCGCCAAAAACTGCGAAAAGGGTAACTATGGAATCTGCTTGAAGAGACAAGTCTATATAACTCATGCGTACTTCCGGTGATGACATACGGCACGGAAACATGGGCACTCACCATCCAGGTAAAGAACAAGCTAGCAGCCGCACAAATAAAGACGGAAAGAAGTATGTTAAGCATATGGGTAAGACAGAATGCGGTCATAGACGTGATAGAACAAATCAGAAGGCAGAAGTGGACCTGCGCAGGGCACATCAGCAGACAACGAGATAACCGATGGATATCGCGTATCACAACCTGGAGACCTTACGAAGAGAAACGATCTCGAGGAAAACCAGCGAGACGTTGGGGAGACGAACTAGACGAGTACTGGAAGGGCACCATCTGGCAGAGGATAGCGCAAGACAGGCATATTTAGAAACGAAATGCTGAGGCCTTCGCCCAACTACGGAACACTACGGCTGCACAGTGATGATAATAATGATTGTCGACAGCTATTTTGCAGCTGGACTGAATGGCAACATTTATACACATAAACTGATCAGTCAACTGATACACAGGTGTGTTGTATAATCACGTCTGATTGTCGCGTGAGCCAAACTACGTTAAGCATTACTTATAGAGTGGCGGTTTGGTCTACATATTTCTACAGTGACGCCACCTAGCGAGTGCGACAGACGTTAATGCAGTAGACGCTAACAACAAGTTAGTATCATAAAAGTCCCACACCACGTACTGGCGTGGGAGAGGGGTTGAACCAATGTCTGTGTCAGTACTGCAATCAGAGCTCCATCTAGGGATTTTGCAGCGAGTTACAAGAAACCTCTCATGTAATTAATTTCCACCAAAGACGAACCAAACACGAGGGCGAATTCATTCCATAATGTTTTTGTTGTTTCTCCAAAATTACCCAACATTTGGCTAAGTAGGATAAGCATGTACATTAATGCAATGTCATTGCCGTGGATTGTTGATGTTACAATAGTAATGAGATGAATTACGATAATGTTATGTTCTTTTGGATGTCCTTTACACATCTGCTGGATGATGCTGCCTGAAAGACTAGGCATTATTGATAAAGAGGACGCTGTTTGTAAAATCGCGTAAGTCTCGTAACGTCAGTGCCGCGACGTTCTCCCGTTTGTATCGATCGGGCTCTGTTGAGTTCGTTGCGGTACTGACACACACATTGACGACATCAGTTTGTCCCTTTACTGTTGATTGACCTATATATGTTGCATGTCACAGCTAAGAGGGCATTCAGTCGCAATATTGTGAAATCGAGTTGTGTACGTGTTTGGATTTCACAGTTAATCACCTTTCAAACCATACCTCTTTGTTGAAATATATACAACTTTTTCTTTTTTTTAAACACTTGAAGCAAACTTTAAAAACGCCATGTCTTGAGAAACGAGGTCAGTTTAGCTCATGTTGTCTATTGTTTGTTTTAATCAAAGGTTCCTAAACGCATGTATTTGATTAGTTTAGGATTGTTTGTCGAGGAAAATAAACTGCACATTGAAAGAAGAAATAGTAAGGTAGGCATTTGTGACAAAATCACAAAATTTATGGAATATGACAGACAATTATTTGTGGAGCGAATCCAAAATAAACCCGAGCGACTTAATACCCGGTTCGCTGTGGTGGGTACATATATATATATACTTATAATTCATCTTCCTCATCTTCCCATTTCCTTTCTTAGCCGAATCCGTACTCATATTCACAGACCGGATCTTGTTTAATCCGTTCGCCGCCAGATCCAGAAGGTATCATGCTTCTTTGACATCTGAAAAAATGAGCATACTGGTATCAGTGGTTTTCTTGAAGCAAAGGTTCACAACATACATACATTACTGTATTTTAAAGAGTGGGCCATTGCAATATTTAATATGCGAAAATTTCGATTTTATTATTACCACAACATTTGTAAACATTTGATTTACAATACTTGAAGACTATGGTCATGAAAATGTGCAGAGGAGAAAATATCTAGCGATGTTTGTGACTGTATTAGTAAACATATATACGCTGGATTATAATAATGATGTGGTTTTTAACATCAGTTGCATGTGTGGGCGAGAAATGCGCCGATGTCCGCCGAGAGATGGCGCTCATTGCCCTTACTCCGTTTTTGAAACATTATCATACTGGCCAACTTTCGAAATGGCAATAGGTGGATTATATCAACCGACGAAGTGCTGCTGTAACACCGGGACCCAGTTTAGTTATAATGAGATGAGTAATTACCTTGCGTATGCGCACCGAGACAGGCTTTGCTTCTTCAATCTGGTAAACTCCGTCAGCATCCATCAGTTCCACCAAGGCTGAGCCAACTCGAATGGTGTTGGCTGTAAATATAGGATATATTCATATATAAGTAACGTATCGAAAAGAGCATGACTTTACACGTCGACTTCCAGATTCGCCTTGTTTAAAAAATAAACATTTTCATTCAATTCTACTTAAACGAGACTTTCTTTGTTTAAATTATAGGGTGATAGCGCGTTAGGCTGTGTTGTGAATCCTGCCATGTTCACGTCTGTGCAGAATTCGTTCATACGTGGCACCTAGTCACTGTAAATAGTTTACTAATTCTCCTTAACATTGACGTCAAGCTTTGCCTTTGCCAACAATGTTGATAACGGTTATATACGTGGATTACTATTGTTGCATGACATCTCATAAATCAAATATTCCCGCATACAGTTGTCACTTTAAAAGCGTCTCCTTGTGTTTTTTGTTACTAAGAAACACTTTTGTGAAAAGAATTTCAGTAAAATATACAACGGAGTGTCCGAACCCACCTGATGGCTTGACGGAGGTTTTGTTAGGCAACAGATCACGTAATGGATAGGTTAATTCACGTATACAACCGTTACCAACATTGTTGGCAAGGGCAAAATTTGACGGAGGTCACGTGCAAATTTTTGATTGTGACGTAGGCAAACCGCGGCGTACTGGATACACCAATTAACATATCAAAAGTGTGACCTGGCTAGCAAAACCACTGTCAAGCCATCAGAAAACACGTGGTGGGTTCGGACATTCCGTCGTATATTTTGCTGAAATTCTGTTCATAAAAGTGTTTCTTTATGACAAAAACATAAAGCAAAGTTTTGTTAAGTAACAACTGTATTCAGGAATGTTTGACTTATGAGGTATCATGTAGCAATAGTAAAGTAAGTCATATGCATAACCGTTATCAACATTGTTGGCAAAGGCAAAGCTTGACGGAGGTCACGCGCAAAAATGCGATTGTGACGTAGGAAAAAATGCGATTGTGATGTACTGGATACTTCAATTGGTCTGAAAAGTGTTAACTTAAATTGGAGATATGCTGGAACAAATATGTTTTGGGATTGCATGGCAGCCTTTTTTCAAAATGGTATGCTCCCATGAATGATAGGGAAATTTGGTCGGGTCCACCTATTATTTAGCACATGTCATAACACATATTAAAGAAACGTGAGGCTATATCACGATCTGAACAATCGACCTGGTCTTCTCTGATAGAAAGCTGTACTATAGTTATAGTACATCATGGTTTTAGGAAAGTACTTAAGTATAAAGCAATTACTTTTAAAAAGTACTAAAATACAAGTACAAATAATTTACTTACGTACAAGTACTCAAAATGTACTTAAGTACAAAAGAACTTAAGTAAAAGTATTTCTGCACAACCCTGGTCAATAATGATGATATCGCGACACGTACCTTTGGCGGTTCTCGCGAGTTTGCGTGCGACGGTGACAGGCGCTCCAAATATACGGTAGCGAAGCCGTCCGCGCTCGCCCAGGCCAGAGATCCAGGTCATGGTCGTACCTATAAAATTGTAATTAAATCACAATTTTGGTAAATGTGAAGAAAAACCTTTGGTGGAAACTGGGTGAAATTGTAATTGGATCTGGGACTATTTCACATTGATTTGGTGTACTGAAAATTGTCAGCGCCAGGAAATACCACAGTGGCACTGGAACAATGCCCCCATCGATACAGCGGCGGCTGTTTATATTTTGAAAAGATTTTAAGTCTAAGGACTACGTAAAATGAAATTGTCAATTTCTTTGAAACTTTTCATACGTAAACTTACTGGTCTCATCAAGTATTGTGCCAAATTTGAAGTTTGTTGATTGCAAACTCATGTCAATAAGCCTGCTCAAACATGGTAATTTGCATGTCACAAAACAACAGCTTCTTAGGTGTTGCTAACGTCACGGAAGGAGACGTCGTTGAGCGCGCGTAGGGCTTTAGTATTGTGCGCGGCAGTGCGGATTGCTGTTTCAGGCTGTACCTTGAATTACATTCTTGGAATTGATATTAATTTTGTTGATGTCACTATATATACAATAATAGTGTATATGTCGCTGGACGTACCAAGCAATTTAGTTTAGTTTTTTAGTTATTGCCGTTTGAACAACGTGAATAAATTATATCTACGGCTGTTTGCTACGCAGCGATAAAACAGCCGCGTATATTGTATTGCAGGATTAATTCGAGATGTTCAAACGGCCAATACGCAAGAAACTAAATGTAAATACATACATCCTTCGGGAAATTTGTAGATAAGATTATTATCTTTACGGCAGTATCAAAAATATGAAATTCCGGCATTGCAAGTTTATATACAGCGGCTCTACACGAACTGCACACGACACCGTTCTAGTTTGGTGCATTAAGCCCGGGGTACATTGGCACTTTTTGCCTGACCTGACCAGCCCAGACTAGACCAGACCAAACCACGTCAGATCAAATCAGACTATACCGACCGGCACCGATTTTGTCATACTTGAAGCAGGCGTATCCCGGCTTTTATACGTACCAGTTTGAATGCCAATCCGTGCCTTCAGAGTGACATTACGTGCTGACGTCACAGTGTGCTTGCTCAATGCAGCAAGCAATTCGATGGCGAAGTTCACAATACACTTGGCCTCTTGTTGCGGAGTGTGTCCTTGATTCTCTGAATAGATATGAGCAGCACCAACACGTAAGCATATACCAACAGATCAGTCAATCTGCGGTGCAACTAAACAGGTTGTGCGGTAAACAGGCCCCAAATAGCAGATCGAAAATTACCAAAATCATTGGTTGGAAAACATATTTGCATAATAATGCAGGACATAAATTACGCGATCACATTATGCTAATACACATGCTCCGTTCTAATGGAACTCCAATATGATTGCCATATTCATGTTGTCTTCAGGTGCTGCGGTAAGTACTCGCCTGTGACAGGGCGAGCTGAGGCACGCTATACTGTAACACCCAGGTAGTCCTTGCTGTCCGTCCGTGGGATATGTTGGTTTTCAATGTAGTAATCACAGATCAATGGCATCCTTTTGATGGTAACTGAGAGAATGGCGCATTTTGATACATTAAAGTCCGTCTGCCAGGTATTTACCCAGTAGACAAGTTTGTTCAGGTCGAATTCTACTGTCAAGTGGTCAGCTGGAGTGTGTCTTTGACAATAAACAATACTGTCATCAGCAAACATGCGCATTTGTGAGTCCACTCCTTCTGCGATGTCGTCAATGTACAGCAGAAACAACATTTGCCCCAACACTGTTCCTAGTGGGACTCCAGAGAGGACGTCAACTGACCGCGATGTCTGTCCATTGACGATAATTTGTTGACTGCGAGAACAGAGAAATGTTCTGATCCAGGGATTTGTTTTTCCACTGATCCCGTAGTACTGGATTTTCTTGAGACGTTTGTGACACTTTGTTGAACGCATTACTAAAGTCCATGAAAACGACATCTGTTCGCTTCTTTTGGTTGATGGAATAAGCCAATTCATGTATGGAAGCCAAGTTGACTCGGATGTTATATGATGTTGCAATAAACATTCACTGATTGTGCAACAAACCAAGGGTGAGAGTTACCAAGCTTTACAAATAACTACATTACATCCAGTAAACATCCACTGATTGTGCAACAAACCAAGGGTGAGAGTTACCAAGCTTTACAAACAACTAGATTACATCCAGTAAACATCCACTGATTGTGCAACAAACCAAGGGTGAGAGTTACCAAGCTTTACAAAAAACTAGATTGCATCCAGTAAACATCCACTGATTGTGCAACAAACCAAGGGTGAGAGTTACCAAGCTTTACAAACAACTAGATTACATCCAGTAAACATCCACTGATTGTGCAACAAACCAAGGGTGAGAGTTACCAACATTTACAGTTTTTTTATGTTTTAATACTCGTTCCCACTATGTCGTCTTCTGTAGGAGAATAGTTCAACACTCAGTACTCTCGTGCAGGGAGAAAGGCCCTCTATAAAAAAACAACGTATCAAAAGATGCGAATAAACACACATAAATAACTATCGTTGTATTTTCCGAAATACATCGCCAATTGGTAGGTTAAAGGTCAACGGCCCAAAGAAACGAATGTACACAGAAGAAGGCAAGTGGACATCGACGTCTCGGAGGAGATTCACTTACAATAATCCCAAATAAGCATATTAATAAAACAATTACACCAACTTACCGCATCAGTCAATGTATCTGATGCTGCCGGTAGATTGTTCAAGAGAACTGACCTGCATTGATGAGGAACGTGCTGTTCTCCTGGGCTGCGATGAACACCTGCTGCTCATCCGCTGTCTTCTCCACCAGTTTCAAGAATTCACCGAGCAGACCAATCGATTCCCCCTGAGTCAGCGTGGCTGCCAATCGGTTCAGTTCGAACGCCTCCAACACTGCTGTCGTCATCATAGGCACGTAGGTGGGCCGGGGCGGGGTTTTGCCCGCATTCATCTTTGCCGACAGATGGCGGGGTAAGCAGGCGGACAGATAGGCGACCTCCTTTCGCCGGCCCAGAGCAACCTACACGTAGCAGCAGCACGGACATATAATATATATACATATATAAACATATATGTATATATGTATATGTACATATATACACAAACACACACACACACACATACACACACACACACACACACACACACACACACACACACACACACACACACACACACACACACACACACACACATATATATATATATATATATATATATATATGACTGTGGCTACTTACGACTTTGGACCCTCCGGTAAATGAAACAAACTAGGAATTGACAGGAGATCTGCAGGTAATCAAGTTACGTGGCGTCGTTGTCTCCAAAACAACATCGTTTTGCGGAAACAAAGACTACTTGTGTGTGCGTGTTTGCATGCCATTTTACAGATAATGTCGCATTTTCGTTGGTAGAAGTCCTTCGTTCGGTATATGTTTGCGGTTTACATAATTATCTCAACATCGTAAGTTTTTACACTCAATGTCAAGATCGTTGTTGTTTGCAGTGTCGAGCCACGGTTGTTGGACTAGTTGGACTAGTTGGGCAACACCAAGTTGGCCAACTAATCAAACAACTAATTGTTCGTGCAAGCCAGTCTGTATATATATATACAAACAATCGAGTCGCCACGTACATTTCGCGTGTTCTTGATGATGGAGACGGAGCTCTTGTAGCAGCCCATCTCGTTCCATAAGAAGAACAAGATGACGAGGCCCCACAATACGAAGCCAACCGTCGTGAAGGTGACGTTGGACGCAAGGGAGAACGACATGGCACGCTTCGCCTCGTTCACCGTGTGGGTCAACTCCTCCCATACGCCATTCTGCATGTTAACGAGCATGTCCACGTACGCCGACATGTCGTCGAACCACTTTGTCGCCGTCTGACACAGACAACACGTGTTTATTTAGAAGAGAGGAGTAGAAGGAGACTGTGTTTAAGGCATGAAGACACCGCTATCTCAAGAGCCATCTTAATACTATATAATAAAAATAATAAGGTAGTCTAACTGATTTAGGTTTAAGTAACTACGTAACGTATTAGTATTATTGTAAAACTACGTAGTTCGCAAGTATGTTACATATATAAAGAAAATAAATTAGCAGGTGAGAAAAATAAAAACGTAACAATGAAACATTATGTATTAGTTATTACGTGAATATTTATATATATATATATATATATGTATATATGGTGTGTGTGTGTGTGTGTTTGTGTGTTTGTGTGTGTGTGTGTGTGTGTGTGTGTGTGTGTGTGTGTGTGTGTGTGTGTGTGTGTGTGTGTGTGTGTGTGTGTGTGTGTGTGTGTGTATGAATGTATGTATGTATGTGTGTGTGGGTGTGTGTGTGTTTGTGTGTTTGTGTTTGTGTTTGTGTGTTTGTTTGTGTGTGTGTATGTGTGAGTTTGTGTGTGTGTTTGTGTGTTTGTGTGTGTATTTGTGTGTTTATGTGTGTGTTTGTGTGTGTGTTTGTGTTTGTGTTTGTGTGTGTGTTTGTGCGTGTGTTTGTGTGTTTTTGTGTGTGTATGTGTGTGTGTGTGTGTTTGTGTGTGTGTTTGTGTGTGTGTGTATTTGTTTATCAGGTGTGTGTGCACGAGCGTGTGTTTATACGTGCGTGAGCCTGTGCGTATGAGTGTGTGTGATTGCATATTGTATGGGTGTATGTTTGTATGTGTGTATATGTGTAGGTGTGTTTGCATGTGTGTGTATGTAGACGTGTTCGTGTGTGCATGTGTGTGTGTGTGTGTGTGTGTGTTCTTTTGCGCGTGTGCGTGTATGTGTGTAGGCATGTATGGATGCATGTACTGAACACGACGCCAATGCATGTACATACATTCTTTTAGTTTATATGCAGCTTTCTGTGCGAAATTGTTAAGTACTAGTGTGCCACAAATTGCGTTTTATAAACCAGTTGTTAAACCGTTCCTCATTAATTAACATGTATTTATATATTGTTCTAAATAGTAGAACAAATGGTATTGAAAGTATACTAACTACCCTTGAAATTGCGTTTAACAACCCCGAAAGAATGTTTACAGTTTTAAAGTTGCGCCCCCGAAATGATGAAATTGTAAACATAATATTATAAACAATAGCATTTGCACTTATTGCTCGTCATAATTATTGCTTTGATATTGGCTCGTTCCGACGTCTCTGACTAACAAGTTCTAAGTGCAAGCGACCGTCCTGCTAATGATTACCAAAAGAGTCAACGTCCTTTAATGCCCCAAACAGGGAATTGTCAAGAGCGAGTACCTTCGCAGACGGCTCCGACTGTTTCTGTTCTTGGATTGTGTTCGCTAAGAGGGTGACGCTGGTGTAGACATCAGTTCTGGCCCACTCGTTCACCTCCGTCTCGAGCGGTCGGATGCGGCTCAAGTATGCCCGCACGTTGTCGTAGTTGTTCACCAGCGACCCCTTCACTCGGTTGAACAACTCATACGCAGCATAGCTCCTGTATTTGAGTTAGTAGTAATACTAACTAGTAATTACCTTGTATGCCGCCTCTATATATCCAGTAATCTGAGCACAGAGGCGCAACATACAAAGTCATTAGGCAGAATCATGAACACTGATGGTTAGGGTAGGAATACGATTTCAAATAAAATAATCTTGAGATTTTTACTAGAGGTAGCTATAATTTCACATGATTGTAAAGTGATAGGTAGTTGAATCCGGAATTTGGGTGCAGCTACAGAGAAAGCATGTTTGCAAATGTTAAACTTGTTTTAAGAAACAAAGTTGTGAAACAGATGATCTCGGATTCCTGGAGATATCTGATAAACGCACCAGACTAACCAAATAGAATGGCTGTTACGTAGAAAGGGCACACCATGTAATACTGTTTGCTGGCATCCCGAACTCAACGACTTTCTTCCCGATGTCGCGCCACAGAATTGGATTGCCCAATCGAAGCGATCGAGTGGTGCTACCAGGATCAGGAAGGGAGTGGAAATCGGGGCGCTTGCAAAATATTCTCTAATAATTAGCTATAACCCACCAGTGGAGTAACAAACGTAGTCAGCAATTATCTACATTACAGCATTTTAAACTCGTTCCCACGAACATTTAATTCTGCTACTGCCAATTACGGCATTGCATGCAGCAGATAATATTTTTAACATGATTGAATAACATGAATGACATGATAACTAAAAAGTATTTTTTTTTAAATATCGCCGATCGGACCTATCTACAATATTACCAACGAGAAGCATTCACCCACTAAGAGAACCAATTAAACTCCCCTTGCAATGAGGCTCACAAAAACCTCCAACTACACCTTTTGAGGCTCATAAAAAATCCAACTATACCCCTCCAACTTGCTAGCAATTGGGTATGATGAACTCTTAAAAACGCTACAGTTTATTTATTTCTTTGTTTTTCATTTAAGGGTAGATGCTTGGACGTCCAAAACCTCAATTGGTTCAAAAATGTAATAATTGTTTTACAGTTTTATGGATGTGTAGAGCTAAATCCGATCAGAACGTCTATGACTATTTAAGGTATCCAATATATAACTTATTAATAGTTTCGTTTATTAAGCGTTTTCTTGTCTATTTATGTAGAACACATGTTACATCCATCTAATTATAATCGAGCTTGAGTATGAAACAACACAAAATATATATTAACTGACCAAAACATAACTACACATGTAAGAAATATTTTCAACTTTCACATACGTATATATTATATATCTATTTTTTAGACAAACACACTGAGAAGCAAACAATAAACGTAAGTTACCGGAAGTAGCCATCTTTAAAGTACATTGTGCCAATGGCGCGCATCACTCCAGCGTCTTCTGTCGAACTGACGATTTTTTGGTAGCTAACCAAAACCTGAACATCAGCAAATATGTCAAGTCACATATGCATAACCAAAGTGCAAGGACTATATTCTACCTTGGGTTCAAATACTAGCCAGTACACGTAAATTGTACTACGCAAATATAAGGGATCAATATAATTCAACCGTGCCAGGTTAGGTTAGTTTGTTAGTGTCTTTATTATTCCTATGTAAACGTGCATTTGAAAATTGACATGAATTTTAGTCAATGTGTACGCACACACAAACGCGCGCACTCGCACCCGTACACACGAATAGCTGTGACGACTTAGTTACACATATACGATCTCTGAACACTGAACACCTATTTATCATATACGTCCCACGATTACTTCAGTATCATATACGTGTGTGCGTGTGTGTGTGTGTGAGTGTGTGTGTGTGTGTGTGTGTGTGTGTGTGTGTGTGTGTGTGTGTGTGTGTGTGTGTGTGTGTGTGTGTGTGTGTGTGTGTGTGTGTGTACGTGTGTGTGTGTATTATGATGACACCCTAACCATACGCGACATATGACGGCTGTCCTATGATATGTCACTAAAAGTGTATTACCTGCCAAGTGTCTCCCACGTCCACCTTGTGTGGTGTGTGTGTACGTGTGTGTGTGTATTATGATGACACCCTAACCATACGCGACATATGACGGCTGTCCTATGATATGTCACTAAAAGTGTATTACCTGCCAAGTGTCTCCCACGTCCACCTTGCTGATGGTGTCGTGCAGCCACTCAATCAGCTTGTCGATGATGCGGGAGTAGAAGACGACCTCGTCTTTCACGTCAACAACGTTATCTTTCATAGAAACGCGGTGTTCATCGATATAACGTTGGAATGCCGCCTTGGTGAGAACATCAGTGATCACTGGTTAATACGCTCGACTTCACGGATACGCATTTACAAGATTCGTGCAATTTATATATGTAATAATAATAATAATGATACTCTACTTATACTCGAGCTAGCCTATGAATGCGGGTAGGTTAACGGTTTCCTCTTAGAGTCTTGAACCTCGAGCATCAAACTTTTAGGGATTAATCGCAGACCCCTAGAATAGGACGTAACACCTATATATTTTCAAAATACCTAATATGTGTCAAGAGTGTAGCTTTTTATGGGGTATACCAGTAGTTCCGAACTTAAAATTTAACCTTACAATCGCAGGAACAACGCGCGCGCGGCTAATACTTCGGGGAAACGGCTCCTGCATCATAGATTTGGTAATATGGAGTAGACGCTGATACAACTGTGTCTGTTGTCAACCCTCATGCCATTAGCATAGTATTACGAAAATGAATTGACAATTCTACACTATCACGTCTAGGGCCTACCGATGGACGAGAACTTCACATTCTCTCCGACCTCCGTCATTTTGAACATATTTCTATAATGAATATCTGCGAGCGCGTTATGGTGTTTATGTAAAGATGCTGTGTGTTTTCTAACATTTGACAAATAATATTATCACGACAGTCATCTACCAAAGCACCGCGTCAGGTGATGGACATTTTTGCTAGTAATAATAATAGTAATCTTTATTGCCCGAAGTACAGGAATAATGTTTGCCATCACAGCTAAAAATAGATGAGTACAAAGAAAGAAGCCCAATATCAAGCAAAGAAAACAGGCCGTATATAGAAACGCATCACAACTAGTAGTATCACTGATATTACAAAGCAGTAATGATTGTAAGTAAAGAACATCTTGGCAAACTCCAAATTAAATACAAACAGTGACAACATTATCAAAATGACAGCATCACATATAATGAAAAGTCACAGGTGTTTAGTCTGCATTATAGAGTAGGGTAGATGTTACATCAACCGTATATATTTATTTTGTGCAACGTTGGCATTACGCACGTACGCACGGTCGCACGCACGCGCGTACACACAAGCACGCACAAACACAGGCGTACACACAACAAAACAAATGTATACAACAAACACAGTTTGTGTGTGACATCCTTCACTCTCTTTGAAAATAACCAAAGTATTAATCATGTGTAGGCAAGCAAGCACGCACACACAAACGGTCGTACACTTATACGCTCGCCCAAATTTGTGTATATATATTATATATATATATATATATATATATAATCAGGAGGTAATATGTTCCATTCTTTTACAGTCCTTTGTGAGAATGACAACTTTCTTATATCTAATCTACACTGCTACTTTAGTAATGTAACTTCATGTCCTCTGGTTCTTCTATATTTCTTAACTGAGAAAACATATTTGTATGAATATTTTCATAACTATTCAATATTTTAAACACTTCTATCTGATCTCCTGTCAATCTCCGGGTCTCTAGTGTTGTTCTTTTAGGCGTAATTCGTAACTAAGATCCCTCAGTTTTTGTATCATTTTAGTTGCTCTCCTCTGTACTCTTTCTAGCATATATATATATATATGTCCTTCCTGCGATATCGCTTCCACGATTGAATACAATATTCTAAATGAGGCCTAACTATTGTTTTGTACAGCGAGCGTTATTATCAGCTCTTTTTCCTTATACGTTATATTTCGCATAATCAATCCAATTATTTGATTTCCCTTTCAAGCGGCAATACCGCATTGGTCTTAACCTTCATATCAGCACTAATTGTTAACCCGAAATCCTTTTCTTTTATTGCAGTACTTAGTACAGAACCCCCCATTGTATATTGTACATCTTCATTCCCATGTCCTGTGTGGAGGCATTTATATTTCCCAAAATTTAACAACATTTGCCATTTTTCAGACCATTTTATCAACCTGTCAAGATCACCATGTAAATGCTGTCTATCTCCATCACGTTTAATCCTTCTAAACAATGTTGTATCATTCGCAAATTTAAACACCTTGCTTGTTATATCATTGTCCAAATCGTTGATATCTATTAAGAATAATATAGGTATGTATATATATATATTTATATATATATATATATATATATATATATACACATATATTTATATATTACCTAGTAGCTAGTTATATTGTATATGCAAGTTATTTAATTATGCAACTAAATGTTCTTTCAAAAATATCCTTTTCTCGAGTTTGGCCAAAAAAAATAGAGGGGTAGTTACGTTTTTTGGCTACCCCAAGGGGTAATAGCGCCAAAAAGTTAAACAACACTGACTAACAATCATCACAGACATTGACTACAAACACGATGTCACAGCACGGTGGTCAGTACCTTACTAGAGAACTCCTCTTGGGTGCCGTCGGTCGTCTTGACTGGCCAGTCCGTCATACTGTCCAGGACTTTGTTCGTCTCGGCGTAGCTACGTGCGAGGAATGTCTTCGTTTTGGCGCCGATCTGGGTGTTATACAGCACCAGCTGAGTTCTCTCGCTCTGCAGTTTAAGTATCAACTCACCCAGCTGATTGGTCGACTGGATCACTTCGTCGTGCTGCAGAGAATGACCAAACAGCATTATCACACGTTATATATATATATATATATATATATATATATTACGAGTATTCGTAGCATGCTAGTCTATATCTCCGTATATATATATATATATATATATATAGCATGAAGCTGCTACGAATACTTCTAATTAGTGTCACAATAGGAACTAAGTCAATTTAATTTGGTGAAATGGTTACAATTTGTGACCCCCAACCTGACCCGTTATAATTGTCTTTAAAGGAAAGCAAAAGACAATTGTGTGGACCTATGCACATAAATGAGTTAATGCAATCTAAACATTTGCAACTACAATCAATAATATCACGCTTGTTGTTTACTCAGAATTTATTTTCAAACTAGGAGATTCTTGTGAAATATTACAGTTCCCGGCGGCTGACATATTGAGACGCGCCCCCGACGATTGACAAATAAACACCTAGAGCTTATTTGACCATGACGCTGCGGTGACGTGGTGAATGTCCCCGTTTTCTTGACATGTATATGAGAATTCCTGCTCATATGTTGGCTTCTCGTATTCCCTACGATTCAGAGTGTCACTCGTACGAACTGTTACAATGCCATACAGTGCACCGTGGGGACGTAACACACTGTAAATAGTTATATCGCCAAAACAAATTCTGCGACACAAACGAAAGTAATTTTCTCAGTTTGGCGTATGGCGTATTGAGAAGTGTAGGCATCGGCGACGTTAGGCTTTCTATCACAATCGCGCTGTCCGTCCAACTTATGTGATGTGTCTTTAACGAGGTTCTTCTAGTAAAGTGCTGGCATAATAGTCTTGATTGCAGTTGCTAATGGTTAGTTTTTATTAACTCTTAGATACACATGACAAAAGTTGCCTTTTGTATCCCTTTAATGTGCAATATGTTTCGGTTACTATATTTATCCTTTATACTGTTGTACGTATGGATAATCATTTTATCAAGATTTGTTTTTGTGCTAATGATTGAACGGCGGAAACCATGGGTAAAATGATTTCAATGCAATGCCTCATTGGACAACTGTATACGCTGGTTGTCTAGCTTGGTTGTTAGACTTGTTCTGGCGAAACTTGGGAACTTATGATATCTTGTTCAATATGGAATTTTGCAACGATTATGAAACAAATAGGCATTGTCCTATTTATTACCATGTTTAAACCTAATTCCTTTTGAGTATAATGGTTAACCACAACATTGTTAAAGATACGATGTAAGTTCGATGTGTTAATTTTACATGGCTGGCAGTACATCACCCACGCACACACGAACGAACACACGCACGCACGCACGCACGCACGCACACAATATTAGTTATTTAACCGTACTAATTAATTTAAAAAATAGGCAATAATTGATTTATTAGCCTTTATTTTATAATGTATTATTAAATAAATGCTAATAAATCAATGAACATGCATCGTACCTTGAAGAGCTGGTAGGCTCTATCAATGATACTTACCGAAACGGATTGTTCTTTCATGTCGATATTCTCTGTCGTGAAGTACACTGAGATGATAATCAGACATATAAAGATCGGCACGGATAACTTGACTTTGTCGAGTGTCTCAAGCAGAATGCCTCGGCGTACCTTTTTCTTAGTCAACGCATAAACTGTCAACAGTCACGACAACAAGAGTCATTACCTACACTCCAGCAGCACATTTCGTGTATTTGTCGCACTATCCGAGTTATTTGTCGCTGCTGTGCTTCTAACATTGGTGTTCTCCTTAAAGAGAGGCTGGCTGTTCCTCATTGTTAAAAACAATGTCAATGGCAATGACAATACTTTATTGTCCCTTGGGGGAAATTCGTGCGGAGTGCAGACCATAAAACCAACGTACAGGCAATCCAAAAGGACATCAAATACGGACATGGGCGAGCACATGCATCTTAATAGTAGTATACTGCCTGCCAAATTGCGATTAAACAGTCTGAAACAATGTTCGCCATTTGAATGTTTCGCCAGTGAAATTATCAAATTGTAAACGTAATATTTATCTGTAAACAGCCGCTATTGGTACTTATAGTAATTATGGCATAATTCGGCCACTTTTCGCAAGCAACCGTTTCTGTACACGATTGTTTAGAAACATAATGTTAACATGGCTCTAATAAGCCAATGCCTCACGTGTGTGTAATGTACGCGCGTTTGCGTGTGAGTGTGCGTGTGCATTTGAGTGCGCTTGGGTGTACATGCGCGTGCATGTGAGCGCGTGGTACTTGTAGTGCTTGAAGTGCGTGTGTTTCGTGTGGTGCTTGTGGCGCATGGCTGCGTGCGTGCGAGTGCATTTGTATATGAGTGTGTGCGTGTGTGTGTCCTCTCACGCTCTGGGGTATATCCTGCAGCTGTGAAGGCTGCGATCTCATCTGCCTCGTTCAGTTCAGCGTTAGCCGGAGCCACTGCCGTCATAGTGTTGGTCTCGGACTTCTGTAAAACGGGTTTTATTCAATATTAGTGTACCTTTTTGGCACCTCTACTCCTTGAGCTATCCAACAAAACCATAACTACCCTCCCCTTTTAAATACTAAACATAAGAAAGAGAATTGGTACTAGGTAAAGGGTTTTGGCAAATTTGACAAATCACACTAAGCAATTAAAATATTGTTAAACTCTGACACTGTTTCGTTTTCAGTTAGCTAACATAATGTAGTATATAGGCCTAAAATATTAAGAACATCACTACAACCATCTTTGTGTAGCGTGCGCCAGAAAATCTGATTTGTTTTAATACATTTTTGTGATGTTTATTACGACACCCGCCACCGAAGCATACACAAGTGTGATGCTTTAACCAAATTAATGTGGATTTGTTCTTATAATCCCGTCTCTCAACGTTATTTTTGGTAATGTTGCGCCATTGTGTACCACCGTTAAAATAATTTTTTGATTATGAAAATACGTAACATGACAATGTGTAATGCTACCTGAATGCTATCAATAGTATTTCCTCCGGAAAAAATTAGAGGAATGCGGTTAGTCTTGCTTTGATCATAAATACCCAACTCCAAATGGTTGCATTCTGCATGACACACTTTCATACTTTACACAAACTACACCAAACACAATTTGCTATCTACTGAACATTCAGGGTTGTGACACGGAGACTGAAAAAAGGAGATTGAGAGGAGGGAAAATGACAGGTGTGAAGGAACAAGAAATGAGAAGAAGACAGAGGGACGGAGAAGTGTTCGGCAGAGGAAAAGAAAACGGGTCAGAGGGGATAGATCAATAGGTGGTCAGATTGTAGAGAGAGAAGATCTGTTTATGAGCGATGGGCTACATCTGACAGGAAAAGGAGCAACAGTTCTAGAGAGCGAGTTCAATAGGTGCATAGGTGAAGGTTCAGGCACATTTGAGTATTTAAACTAGATGCACCTCAAATAAATAGTACAAACAAATCTACATGGAAAGGTTCACCAAATATCCATAAAAATGAACTTAGATGTGTATGCTTAAATGCCAGAAGCACAGTAAATAAGAGAAGCGATTTAGACATCATGATAGCGGATATAAACCCCGATATAATAGGCATAACAGAATCAAGAGAGAAATGGTGGCGGAGTCATTCTGTGTATTAAAGAATCCGTACAGGCATATGAAGTACAAATGAAAAGGGAAGCAGATTGCGCGGAAGCTATTTGGTGCAACATAGTTACCAGAAACTCAACATGAATAATGGTAAAAAGCGATGGAGGAGAAACCTTAACAATTGCAAATGCAAACAGATGAGAACATATTTAGCACACTTAGACTGAACTAACTTAAAGTAAAAGCCCAATCTCCCTACCTTTTTGTTAAATTACCAGTAATAGTAGTATAAAACTACAGCTGATAACTATACCCAGTCAATCTGACTAATTAAGACATAAAACACATTAAAATGTAAGCCGAGCCAGCTATGCAGTTCGTCAGACACAAGAAATGTCTTCGGGCCTTTGGCCTGTGACATATTGGCGGGATCAGAGCGCAACAGATCCGATCATAAATAGCGACGGCCGACACGGAATTTGAGGAAACCAGCGTCGAATCTGGGAGTTTTCACAGTCAAATCTCAAGTGACATTGATAGTGGTGGTGATAGTGATGTATTTGATTCGGACGGCGACATTTTACCCACATCTAGTGGACAGGCGGGCACAGTTTGAACCAACTGTCACCGACTCCGAGAGCGAAGCTAATGGCGATAAGGGCAACCAGGACGCTGGCCCTGGGGAGCCAGTCATTCCCAAACGAGTAGGAAACACTGACTGGTATAGTATAACATCAATTATTCCATTAGCATAATGTACATTTCCGTGGTTAGTTACGATCAGAACTCCTTTCATCGCCTAATTCCATGCATGGCAACGTATATAGTAGGGCCTCGCGGCTAGCCCTAGTATTAGTAGTAGTGGTACACAATTTCGCCGTACGCATAGGAAATCGTTTTAGCCAAACAACTGGACAAAATATTATATGATAAGATATTCATATTCTAAATCTCTACCATATTTAATCAAATTTGTGCAAAACCGTAGTTTGAAAAGTTGTTTTGAGTGAAGTACGTACAATTTTAAAACTGCGAAACTGCGTAACCGTGAAAACACACTAGCGCCATTAGTCGAGCTATTTGCGGTAATAATATGTTTTTTTTATTACATTTGTTTGCTTACATTTCTGCACTAGTCTTAACCATCAGACAAATTATGCATACAGCAGTATTGGACCGGCCCAAACAATAATATCAAGAAATAAATACAGTTGTATCGCCAAATGTTGTCATTTATTTAATTGACACTGCGATATTTGGTTTATAATTTAAATGAGATGCCGGTTGTTAATGAGGGTGTGGCAGTGGTATCAACCTGCCTTCTTCCAAATACTGGGAATCAACCTACCAGTTGTTTTTTGCCAACTACCCAGCTCCCACCTGCTTGGGGGGACCAACCTACAATCTACCACGTGTTTTGGGGTCCAACATCCAACTTCCTGCCACCCCCTCTTTTATTGTAAAGCTCACATAGTGAACTGGACTGAAATAAGTATTTTTACAGGTGTCAGTGTGGCCAGTGCCAACCACTGGACACAGAAGAGGAATGCTTGTGCTGCCGCAAAATTGAGCCCGTGCTGAGCAAGATAGAGGAGTCTGCAGTGGAAGTGCAGTGCATCACTCTGTATGAAGGATTCCACCCTGTAGTCTTCACGTCAATGTCCTACACACTGCATACTTCAACTACAGACAACAGTATGGGCCACTGAATCTTGCCATCAATGAATGAGAAGAATGTATTTCTTTAAACATGTGAAGGAATGACCATGTTACATTAATATGCAGGGCTTTTCGAATACTGGAAAACGCCTAATATGTTAAGTGACAGGTAGTGCGTTCTTAATAACATGTCAACAATGAAGAGACTAAAAGTGGTTGCATTCGAGTTTTATATAGAAACTTTATTCATCGTGTACAATCGTGTACATCAGGGATATACTGGTATACCTGTTGGCATTTATCCAACATCATGGACGAAACCTGCAAAATAATCATTGTAAGTACACTGCATACTTCATTGGACAGTGTTCTTGTGATATAAAACGTCATATTTGCTTTATCTTCTTCCTGTGCATGTGTTTTGTTTTGTTTCCAGACAGTTTCGTTATGTTGGATACAGACAGCTGGCTAGATGGTGTTGTGGGTGGCTCGGCAAGGACAACAGAGTCATTCTGCCAGCATGTGCTGTGCACAAACTTCTTGATCCATTATCCACTGGCTCCTGGCCAACAGCGAACTGGATACAGGGATAGGCTGTGATGATAAATATGTCCAGCGGTTTCCATAATAAACTTTCCCATGTTTTTTTATTTTATTTCAAGATGTTTGTTTTTAGTAATATTACAGTGGTCTCATATTTGAGGATAGGAGACGAACAGGAACATGTTCCTGGTTCTGTGTGCTGGCTGATTGTGTTTTCAGCTTTGCTGTACACCCTGCATTATATAACATATATATATAATACATAATAATTATTGTATTTTAATTAAAACTTATTTATATTTTAATACACATTTGTGTGCATGGGGATTTTACATCCCTTTTGTATATTCCATTATCAGTTTTAATTAAGTCGTTGAAATGACTTCGATTCACCTTTATTACGCATATTTGGTCGAGTCTGAACAGCGCGAGAAATGGTGTGACTGTGTTTAGGGGGAGGATGGTGAATGGCACAGGTACTTGTGCATGCAGAATTTCCAATGTCTGGCGATTCCACCTCAGTCTGACTACCCTGTGCAATTGTTGATTCGGGTCCAGTACTTGTAGAACTTTGTACATGTACTGGAAGTGGTCTTGAGCATTGTGTCTTCAAGTCTCTGTACAATTAGTTATAATGTTAACCAACCTAATTATGCTAATAGTTCTTATTATATTGGTGTTGAAAATAACAAATAAAAAGTGTGATTGTAAATTTTATTTTGAAGACTAGTCACACTGTAGGCTCATATTTTGAAATGCAACAACACTATTCCCAATGATTACAACAAATGACCAATGGTAAATATGAACTACAAGCTGACAAATATATGAAGAATAAAAATATTGTGACCCAAACCAGACGAGTCCACTGAATAGATTTGTTTAGGCAAATATTACAAAAGCCACTGAAAATCCACTTTTCAAAATTATTTTATACTGATGTACATTTTAGAAGTCCTATGTTTAAATACTGTTGTATACTTGAATGTCTGTATCGTATTGTATTTTATCTTATTTATTATTTTATTATTTTACTTGTATTTTATGTATTCTTCAGTGTTTTGCCTAGGTCGAATTTGCAGGACGTTACGCCCTGCCCTTCTTCAGTGACGCCCTGGTACCCAGAAAAGGCAAAACGAACGTCCTGCCTTTTCTACACGACACCCTGCTATATTTGCATCGTAACCCTACCTGTGGCTACAGACAGTTACACGATGAATATTAATTTGAGAATATCTGCAAGCGCCCCGATCTTGAAACAATATCCCGATTGCGCCACGTGCGCGGTTTAATTTTTTCAACAATCCAACAGAGCGCGTCCCTGTGTACCGGTCTGGAAGGAGGTTCCGGTCTGAGAGTAAGTTCCGGTTCCGTTTTGCGTATTGCGCATGCTCGCTCAAGCGCAGTACACCAATGCGACCCGCGGTGAGCAACGTGACCTCATCTGACCGATCAACTTTGACCCCGTGCCAGAAGTAAGTGTCGACTGAGTTATATCGTGGTGAGCAAAGCGACCTCAGGTGACCGATCACCTCTGACCCTTGCTCGACGCTCGCGGCGACTGAGTTACATAATTAATCATTTTTGCTTGGTGTAGTGACCGTTACTCCACTGACCAAATTGACAGAGATATGTATCATTTATAAATTGTTACCCCCCAGGATCCCCATCCCCGACGAATTAAAAAAAATATCAATTTACGAACCACCCCAAATGGGCCTGCTAGATTACAGACACAATTTCAGTTTCATACATGCCAAACTGACAGAGATTTGTGTCATTTGTGTTTACCACAAAACCTACTGTGCGTATAAACAGCGCAGAAAACTGCAGCTCTGTGTGACGAAGTCGTAAGATACACAACGCTCTGAGACAATGACATCAAAATTAAACCAATGTTTAAGCAAATAATCACAAGTTATGCTAATTATGAGGGTTTGTTATGTATACTAACAATTACAAAAATAACCGTATCATTAACGTAAACTATAATATAATTGGGTCACGTATAGTTTCGCCAAACACCGTGTTTAAGCTCGCCAAAAATAGGCGCTAACCTTTGACATGTACAATGTGTACGCAAAACGGAACCGGAACTTACTCTTAGACCGGAACCTCCTTCCAGATCGTACAGCTGCGGGCCGAAAGTAGGCGCTAACCTTTGACATGTACAATCGCATGCCCAATACGCAAAACGGAATCGGAACTTACTCTCAGACCGGAACCTCCTTCCAGACCGGTACACCGCGATTGGGAATGGGATACAAAGTCGAAATCGGGGCGCTTGCAGACATCACGCTACGCGCTCAGTTTGACTGTTAAGGCGCCCATATATCGACACCTATCTCGATCGCTGTTAAATTCTTAATCGTGTTTGCCAACAAATATTAAAATACGTTGATTTGAGGATAGATGGACAGATCAGAGTGATGCATCCTCGCATCCAGGGCTGTTTGCCATGCAAACCTAGCCCTGGTTGATCTCCTACGCGAAGTGCGGAAGTTAGCTGAGTCAAACTAGTAATTGACTTCGCCAGTCGCAACTGCATCACCCGTAAGAACAGCGCAAATACCCGCCCCAATTTGAAGACGGATACACGACTTCTGGGAATCCCAGTATATAATGACCCGTTCGCACATTAGCACGAACAGCTGAGCGGTATTGTGTATTCGAATAATCGCTTCTACTTCCTAAACATTGCATGTAACACGAGCCATGGTTGGTTGAAATTAATTTTATTATGACCACCTAACCTGCCGCCAACCACTGATCTAGTGAGCGATTTCATAGGCTGAGCTTAAATTCAGAGTTTCGCAAAGCGATCACCCAGGAGGCGCGTGAGGATGGAGTGACGGGCTTTCGCGCAGGGCCTCGACTATACATATCGTCAAGCTGTCCTTATTTTGTTCGTATATTCAAAAGTTACAGTCCGATCGTCGGGAGACTTCTACCGTTAACTTTGCCGTTACATTCTTTCTCATGTGATGTGTGCAAAATTATTAAAATACGTTTTGATCTGAGGAGGCGCCAACCTTCGCAAGTCAGTAGACCCTGTTCGCGACGAACTTTCGCGCAACGCCTCGACTATACATATATCGCCAAGTAATCCTTATTTTGCTGATATCTTCAAAACTTAAAGTATGATCACCTGGAGACGTATACAGTTAGATATGTCAGTTAATTGTTAATCGTGAAGCATGCAAAAATTATTACAAAAAAAAACGTTTTGATCTGAGGGGCCGCCAAACTTTGCAAGTCGATAGACCAGAGCCTGTTCGCGACAGACTGTCGCAAAGCGCCAGCAGGACCGTAGCCGGCATGTGTGATTAGAAAAACGTTTTATTCTTACACTCTTTATCTGTTAATGTACCGATATATAATGATACCTAACGACGTTTAGTATAACGTAGCTGAACAATAGTACTGAATACTTGCGTAATGTGTGCGTTAAAACTAGTGATAGTTACTTGTTTATGTTTGTTGACTGATTGTTAACATTGAGATTGGGTGTGGGTGTTTTTTCTGTAAATAAAACAAAATTAGCTATGCATTATTTTAATGTATGACATCACACCTTTTCAGTTACACCTTTTACTATTTACAGTGCAATGTATCTAAATTATTTCTGTTCAGCCTAGCCCAACAATATTTTGCATACCTTTTGCTTATATAATAGTCTCTGGGAATATTAAATATGATGTGAATTTACACATAAAATATTATGGCATGCTGAATATTGTGTTTTGCTAAAATTTAAATAAATTTAAGACATGCCAATTTAACTAAATTAAACATGTTGTATTGTCTATGTATATTATAATGTTCCACGTGTCCACATTTATATTTATATATGTCATTTTTCTGCTGAACAGAGTGTCGAGTGCGCTGATGGCCCGAACCGGGTCAGCTTGTTTCACGCGAACGAAACGATTCCGGAGTGCATACCTTTTGCTATCACTTACAAGAAACCGGTGCAAACTAGCAGAATCCGATGTTTTATTCGAACATTCACCCGCAAAACAGATTCTCGGCATGACGACGCAGCTCTAGACGGTCTATACGTTTACAACTTGACAGGCTTCCTCTTGTGTCCCGCCGCTACGTCACGCGACCGGAAACAACCGAAGCTTGGAGAATGGTTTGCCGAGTTCGGCGCATCCAAAATTTGATACTAATTACCATTTATTTAATGATATGATGAGCAGGTAATATCAAGAGAAGAGTTGTCACAATTCGTTACTTCTATACTAATGATTTATTATATGCAGTAAAAACAGGACGTTATATTGATTGGGCTTTTGCTTTAATGAAAGACTAGACAGGAGCAGAATGTTGGACCATTTTGAAAGATGAGATTGAGGGAATTATTGAAAGATTTGTTCCCCTAAAAAAGCAAGGGAAACGATCTAGGAAGAAACACTTATCAAAAGAAACTACACGAAAGATTGCCTACAAACAAATTGTGAGGAGAGTTTACAGAAACACTAGAAATATAGAAGACTATAACAACTACAAAGAGGCCTGTAACCTAGCTACAACCGAAATTCGAAAATCCAAACGAACCTTTGAGAAAAAATTGGCGAATGATATAAAAAAATGATAGCAAGAGTTTCTATGCTTATGTAAGGAGTAAACTGAATGTTCGTTATAAGGTGGGACCATTAGAAAATAGTGCAGGAAACGTAATATCTGGGTTTCACATGGCAGAGGCCCTGAACGAGTATTTCAGTTCAGTGATCACCACGGAAGATATAAGTAAGTTCACTGCCATTACCAGTTAATAAATTTGAGGGGTATGAATAATATCAATTAGGGTAGTTGATTGTTTCTCCTGAAATGATATCAAAGGAAATATTAAGATGATAAAACAAAACAAATCACCTGGAGTTGACGGGATACCAACAAAACTGCTTAAGGAAATTGTAGATCAAATCAGTACACCACTTGCTATATTCTTAACCTTGTCACTTAAAGAGGAAGTCGTTCCAATAGAATGGAAAAAGTAAACATTACACCATTATTTAAAATGGGATCGAGGAGCAAGACAAAGAATTATATACCAGTGAGCTTAACATCAGTTTTATGCTTATTAGTGACCATATGGTGGAATTCCTTGTAAAACACAAATTAATAAATGAATCTCAACACGGGTTCCTAAAAGCTAGGTCGTGTCTAACCAATATCTATGTTTTTTGAAGAAATTACAAAGTGGGTAGATGATGGGTCACCAGTGGATGTTGTCTACTTAGATTTTCAGAATGCATTTGATAAAGTGCCACATCAAAGATTGTTATTAAAACTAAAAGTCCATGGTATAGGGGATGGTGTGGTCAGTTGGATATAAACATGGCTGACAGACAGAATACAGAGAGTAATAGTATAGGGGGAGATTTCAAACTGAAAACCATTTTTGAGTGGAGTGCCACAAGGGTTGGTGATGGGACCTATATTATTTTTGATATATATAAATGACTTGGTTTATGATGTATCAAGCGAAGTACTGAAATTCGCAGACGATACAAAAGTGTTCAGAACAGTTAAAACAGATGCAGATAGACACACTTTACTTGATGATCTAACCAAATTGGTCAAATGGACTTAAAAGTGGCTAATGTTATTCAATTTTGGGAAGTGTAAATGCATCCACATAGGACTTGGAAATGTCAACAAAAATTACATAATGGGGGATACTATATTAGGTAAACGTGTAAAAGAAAAGGACTTGGGAGTAACAGTTAGTGCTGACATGAATGTTTCAGAGCAATGTGGAATTGTTGATTCAAAGGGTAACCAGATACTAGGGCTAATTAGAAGAAATATGACATATAAGGAGAAACAGGTAATTGTACCACTGTACAAAGCAATAGTTAGGCCACATTTGGAATAGTGTATACAAGCATGGAGGCCATTTCGTAAGAAGGACATAGATAAGCTAGAAAGAGTGCAACGAAGAGCAACTAAGCTGATTTCTGAACTGAAAGATCTTGGTTATGAAAGACGCCTATTAGAATGTGGGTTGACAACACCAAAAACTAAGAGACTAAGAGGAGACCAAATAGACGTTTTTAAGATATTGAAAGGTTATGAGGATATTGACAGAAATATGTTCTTCAAACTGAAAGAAGGCAGTATAACCGGAGGGTATAATGCAGCATTATTCAAGGAACAGTGTAGGTAGGATATGAGAAAGTACTCATTCTCTCAGAGAACAATAAATGACGGAAACAAATTATCTAATGATTATGTTAATGCTAGCAGTGTGAATATGTTCAAAAAGTAAAACTGACAGCAATCTGGCGAGGGCGGGTTATACGTAAGTGGAAAATAGTTGGACTCTCGATAAGCCAAAGGCTTCTTTGTTCGCATGCAATCTGGAGCTTATAGCTTATTGTTAAATCTTATTAAATCATTCTTCTATGTGGTTCTTTTTAAATTCCTGAACAAAGTATTCCATAATATGTTAATATTATAAATCTCATATAAAATCTAATTATCAAAACACATTTTGTTAAAGTTGCTGACAACTGACGTACAACTTAAAAACGGCCATACTGCCTTACCACAAAAGCGCTCTAGCGCTATCAGTCGCGTTATGCCTATGGCTCGGCGCTGATAATAATATATCATAAGCAATAATAATAATAATAATAATAATATTACTTCTTTAGCGCCAATATCCTCAAAAAATCCGAGCTCAGTGGAGAACAAAATCAAAGGATTAAGCATTCTCATAATCGTGTACAAACCAAAACTGGTCAACAGATGGATGGAATTGCCCAGAAGCTAAGGAGGATATGCGGTATTAAAGAGATAGCTAAATAACACTATAGACTGCAGACTTAACGCTGACAGGGAGTGAGTTCCACACAAAAGCGACAACCGAGAAGGTTCGAGTTGCTATGTTCGACTTAACGACGGGAACAAAATGTACACAGTTGGTTTATATTTGTGTATCTTAGTTATAGTCCATCCATCACATATATTGACTGTTGAGTTTATTTTAACAAAACACATTCGTTCTTCGTTGCTTCCACTAATGCTTGAAAACATATGCATCTATACAGTCTTTAGCACGCATTCACGCGAGATGTTTAAGCGGCGACTTTTAGGGTGGAGCGAAACTGACCGACTTAACTCGTATCTGGACCAAAATACTGGTGCTTCCCAATTTCGCGTACGTAATATGGAAATATATTTTAACAAAAACACCTGGACAAACTCTTCCATAGGATATGTCGACTGAAGCGCCATCGGAAGTATGGTCATTTTTACAAGTATATACAATCGTCTCACCTATTTCGTAATCAGAGGAGCCGGAGTGAGAAAGTGCATTCCCAGGTGTCTTTTGGATGTCAAGTCGTCTGGACGGCGGTGCGACGCAGTCTGACGCGTATCAAGACAATCGCATGGTTTAATGCACTAACAGCATCGTATAATTCAAGGAGTGTACGACTAAATTCACATATCCTGTTTGCAGGTATGAGTTATATTATTGTAAGAAAACAAAATTAGTCGTTTTCTAGGAACTCACCATGGGAAGTCTTACTGTTCAATTATACGTTGATTAATTACCTTGTGCTGGATAATGCCTGCATCGTGTGAGTATTAGTAGGAGTGATCGGCTTCTCGTGAATGTGTTTACCTCGCCCTCTACTGCCACAATCGAATAGGTAGGACTCAACCATTTGTTTTCCTGCCACAAGAGTCATCTTTTGTCTTCCCAAATACCTAGGCGATTGGCAATTAATTAGTGACTAATTGCACAACCTAGCAACATGGACGATGCACTACACCATGTAGTCCATGACGTTAGTAGGATTGGTCACAGATTAAATTTTCCGGAAGTATATTTCATTCTTCACTGCTTGTTGTTGCGTTTAACGATAGCAGATTGGCGTAGTAAACAGGCGATTAGCCCAGTAAAACAATTCATATTCCCTGAAAATTTAATCAAACATTTATTTAAGGTTAGAATACTGGTTAGTGAAAGCATTTTTACTGTTTTATTGTGTAATTTACTAACTTGTATTATTATGTTGTTTATGCATTTAATTTTTGTTCATTTGTGAATACATTACACTGTTTTAATGCAATGTTGTCTTGATAGCCATCTTTGTCAGTCATTTTCTAAGTTTCAAAAAAAAAATAGACGGCAAAAGGTACCACTTCGCTGTTTTAGTGAAGCCGGCATGCAGCAGCGGCCTGAGGCGGCAAGCTAGTTCGAAAATATAAATGTCCGAACATTTTTGGGTTTTTCCAAAGATGCCGAAAGGTACATATAATTGAGCATGGTTGTGTTATAATTCACTATCGACTTTCATGATATTTTATAACTGATGAAATAAATCGAAGAATTCACTTTCTCAACGCACCCATCCTACGCCACGGCTACGCATACACCCATAAATAAATTATTCACTTTAGTCGAGAATAATTTAATGTTCACCTATGTGTAGCCATTGTCAGAGGATGAGAAATTGGCATGTTTTGTTTGTAGTGTACATATAATATTTGGACTTTTGTGATAAACAAAAGTCTTGGATAATGTTATGTGTACTCAGTCCGACTGGTGTTACGACGATGTTAACAGGCAGTGCTGCTATTTCAAATGGACGGGAATCCGTTAAACTATGATTTAAACGATTTGCAACTTGCATCCACGTAAATACATTTTGTCCTTCTATGCACATATATCAGTACCTCATTATTTAGAAATATTGTGCTAAGCTAAAGTGCGGGAGATGTTTCTGTCTGATGCGATGCCGCTGTTTCAAACGGACACAAATCTTTTACGATTTCGAATATAAAATAAACTAATAATTTCTTTCTTTATGTTTTTTTCTTTCGCTCTTTTAAAAACCATGTCACCGACAAATACAGTGTGTTGAAGGCTACATGTTAGTCAAATATTGGCTTTTGTAACTTACCAGATGTGTGTTTGTGTGTTTGTGTGTTTGGTTTATTTTGTGTGTGTGTGTGGGTGTGGGTGGGTGTGGGTGGGTGTGGGTGTGTGGGTGGGTGTGTATGTGACACACAGAGAGAGAGAGAGAGAGAGAGAGAGAGAGAGAGAGAGAGAGAGAGAGAGAGAGAGAGAGAGAGAGAGAGAGAGAGAGAGAGAGAGAGAGAGAGAGACAGAGAGACAGAGAGAGAGAGAGAGAGAGAGAGAGAGAGAGAGAGAGAGAGAGAGAGAGAGAGAGAGAGAGAGAGAGAGAGAGAGAGGGAGACAGACAGACAGACAGAGAGAGAGGGAGACAGACAGACAGACAGAGAGAGATAGAGACAGACAGACAACATACAGACAGACAGACAGACAGACAGACAGAGAGACAGAAACAGAGAGAGAGAGAGAGAGAGAGAGAGATAGAGAGAGAGACAGAGACAGAGATAGACAGAGAGAGACAGAGGGAGACAGAGGAAGACAGAGAGAAACAGCGCGAGACAGCGAGAGACAGAGAGAGACAAAGAGAGAGACAGAGAGAGTCACAGAGAGAGACAGAGAGAGACAGAGAGAGACAGAGAGAGACAGAGAGTACGTCAGAGCTGCGCAGCGACGTAAAACGTCATGCTGTGACGATTGCAGTGTATGATATTATTCTTTAACATATAAGTTATTGTCCTCACTCATCGAAAAAAGTAATATCGCAGAAGTAAATATATATATATATACTTATAATTATTACCGTATATCTTCTTGGTTTATATAAACATGCTATGGTAGTATATACGTTTAACGTTATGGCTACAACGTACGACACCAGGGTTAACGTCCCTGCCGACTTGACTTCAGGTACGAATACTGATTCTCGAAGAGGGTCACATGGCAACCTATGACGTTGTAAGTTTGACAATAGTGGATGTAAAGGGGAAAAACTAGTAAAATGCAAAAAAAACCATAACAATATCAACGTTGAATGTTAGAGCAATACGATCTCCCCGGCTCAGAGAAGAACCAGTGAAGAACATGTAGACACAGAGAATTTAATAATTGGTATTCAAGAGCACCGTATTGTACATAACGAACCAGTATGATACGAGCAGATCCAAGGTAAAACTACCACAGACTGGAGAAATGCTACTACTAGAGCAGTACTGGGAGGAGTAGGCATTCTACTCAACACAAGGGGCATGGGAGCCCTAGAGAACATTACAACACACAGTAAACGAGTATTGATTGCCAACTTCAGCGGCAATCCTGCTACAACAGTTTTCGTCCAACTCTGCTGAAGTAGATAGCGTGGAGGACCATTACGACGATTTAAGAAGGGCGATCAAATCGGTACCAGTGCACAACATGTTGCTGGTTGTAGGCGACTATAACGCACGACTTGGACCGGGAGATGCCAAATTTACCCATACAGACCCTTACTATAACAATACAAACCGTAATGGGCAATTCCTTATCGATCTTATCACTGAGAAAAATCTTGAGGTCACAAACACCAGATACCGCAAGAGAAATGGAAAGCGTTGGACGTTGATGGACCGACATGGAGGAAAATATCCTGTTCAACAAACAATTTAAAAATAGCGTGATGAACTATGAACCGTACAGTACCTTTGCAAATGTCTGATCTGATCATCGCATTGTCACAGCTACAAATACGACTCGGTCTATTTTTGTTGACTGTGAAAGGTGTGTGCAATTTGAAGGAAGACATATGGCTTTCTGCCCCCCCCCCTCCTAGTAATAGGCGGCGCGGCGGCGAAAATGTTTTCCAAAGCACCTCCCTCCCTCTGCTTTCGGATGTTATCATTTCAGCCGAGACAGCGGAGAGAAGCTGGAAACGGTAAATTGACAGCAGCGGCGAGACGTAAACAATTAAATTTCCAACTGTCCCCCTGGACATTCCAACAGCACCCCCTCCCCCCTCCGATGTCACAGTCGAGCCAAGCGAGAGAGCGACAAGGTGAAGGAATATGTGAAAATATGCGGCGGCGAACATTTTTCAGTGGTGCCGAAGCTCCAGTAGTCCCTCAATATGAATTTCGTTTCCACGCAACTGCTGGGTTCTCTATTTAGAGTCCAACGCTCTAGTAACTGCGCCACTGCGCTCCACCATTAACCGCATTGCCCCCGTTCAGACATGTCCCAATATACTTCGCACCAACCAAGCTTCCATTGTGTGCCTCGGCGAAAGGTGGAGATGGGCTGCGACATTTCTGTGTGCTGGGGTTAGAGTTAGACCTTTGTAAAAGCATCGTGTATTACATAATAAATGATCTACACGCACTGCATTTATATAAGCGGAAATATTGTTTTATTTTGACGAGGTAGTTGACTTCATCCGGAATCAGCTTGCAACCTCAGGTCAATTACTCGCCTCAACTGTCTTACACTTATATTTCAGCTGAATTTTCTTGAAAGAACACACCGTATTTCACGCGATATCCTTTCTCGTAAAAAATGTAAAGTCGAGATCTCGAGATGAAAACATATTAA
Source organism: Paraescarpia echinospica (assembly GCA_020002185.1). NCBI lineage: Eukaryota > Metazoa > Annelida > Polychaeta > Sabellida > Siboglinidae > Paraescarpia > Paraescarpia echinospica. The sequence continues at coordinate 12,976,378 of CM034541.1, forward strand.
ATCGGATTTCAAATAAAAAATTAAAATGCTGCGATAACGTTTCCCGTAAAAAATTAAAAGTCGAGATCTCGAAATAAAAATTAATTTTTGCTATGTACTCTCCCAGCCAGCGTAAATATCAGTTAAATGTTAAATAATTTCGAAAGTATAGTATTAACTGATACAAGTTTATACTCGTCTCTTTTTTATTTTATAGTTGGTCTGACAGCCTATTATGCTTTCTAGCTACCCAGATTTTGTGTAAAGCCGCCTACCGGACAAACAGTCCAGACCAATGTTTTATTTTAGGCAGTTGTGGGGCAGTAAAGTACTGCCAGTTCACGGCGCCTGGTAATCTCGCTTATCGACTCTTGCCCGGCTGCCTCTCTTCGCGAGGAAAAGAGTTTGGCTTGGAATGTGCATTTTGAATGTTATCCGCCAGATAACGTGTCTATCGTCCAAAATATTGATATGTGTATGTTTTCAATAAATAAATTAAATTACGAAATAGTATTATACAAAATAAACAGTATCTTAAACTAAAAGAACGTAAGAATTGAAGTACTCTGAAGGGACCTCAGTGTATTTTGGCGGCGCAGGACATCGATTGCGCGTTGTTCAATTAGTTCTTGCTTGGTATTTATATTCCGTTTATTCACGCCCAATCTTTTGTTTCTGCTTGAGTATAACAAAGATAACGCCGATTCATAATGTTTGACCAAGAATTAAAAGGGTCCACGTGATGTGCCATCTAGTCACTATAGTATTATAAGCGGATAATATCGGGCATGTCGCAGATATGGTAGACAAATAACACCGCCAAGTGTTAATTTCGGCTAACTTTGTGTGTTACCTGTTTCCATATAAGTTTATTTTTGAATAGTTTTTAAATTATTCTTATTTACTTTTTTATTTTAAAATTAGCGTGAGGGCCAATTAGTTGTTTTCTAGTAACTCACCATGGGAAGTCTTACTGTTCAATTATACGTTGATTAATTACCTTGTGCTGGATAATACCTGTATCGTGTGAGTATTAGTAGGAGTGTCTGGCTTCTCGTGAATGTGTTTACCTCGCTGTCTGTTACCACAATCGAATAGGTAGGAATCAACCGTTGGTCTTCCTGCCACAAGCGTCATCGTTTGTCTTCCCAAATACCTAGACGATTGGCAATTAATTAGTGACTAATTGCACAACATAGCAACATGGACGACGCACTACACCATGTAGTCCATGACGTTAGTAGGATTGGTCACAGATTAAATTTTCCGGAAGTACGTTTCATTCTTCATTGATTGCTGTTGTGTCCCATCTTCTTCGAAAGGAGTTATTAATTTGCGTTGCGTTTAACGACAGCAGATTGGCGTAGTAAACAAGCGGTTAGCCCAGTAAAACAGTTCGTATTCCCGTGAAAATGTAATCAAACGTTTATTTAAGGTTAGAATACTGGTCGGTGAAAGCACTTTTACTTTTTTATTATGCAATTTACTAACGTGTATTATTATGTTGTGTATGCATTTAATTTGAGCTCATTGGTGAATAATCACACTATTTTAAAGCAATTTGGAACCACTTCGCTGTTTTAGTGAAGCTGGCATGCAGCAGCGGCCTCCGGCGGTGAGCTTAGGGGAACTACGCAATGGTACCGAGATGCGACAGGACGGCTTGCTGCAACGCACCATATTGTTCAACCTCTAGTTATAAAATATAAATGTCCGAACGTTTTTGGGCTTTTCAAAAGATGCCGAAAGGTACATATAATTGAGCATGGTTGTGCTATAATTGACTATCGACTTTCATGATATTTTATAACTTATAAAATAATCGAAGAATTCACTCGCTCAACGCGCCCATCCTACGCCACGGCTACGCATACACCCATATTCGCTTTAGTCGAGAATAATTGAATGTTCACCTATGTGTAGTCATTGGCAGAGGATGAGAGAGTGACAAGTTTTTTTCTGTAGTGTACATATAATATTTGGGCTTTTGTGATAAACAAAAGTCTGAATAATTTTCTGTGTACTCAGTCAGACTGGTGTAACGATGATGTTAACAGGCAGTGCCGTTATTTTAAATGGACGGAAATCCGTTAAACTGTGATTTAGACGATTTGCAACTTGCATCCATGTAAATACATTTTGTCTTTCTATACACATATAACAATGCTCATTATTTATAAATCTTGTGCTAAGCTAAATTGTGGGAGATGTTTCTGTCTGGTGCGCTGCCGCTGTTTCAAACGGACACAAACCCTTTACGATTTCGAATATAAAATAAACCAATAATTTCTTTCTTTCTGTTTCTTTCTTTCGTTCTTTCTGTTTCTTTCTTTCGTTCTTTCTGTTTCTTTCTTTCGTTCATTCTTTCTGTGTGCAAAAAAGTCCGAAGCTGACTGCTTCATCACCTATGCGAAGACATTCGTGACGACGCATTTTCATTTGTTTGTCCTGCCGGTTTATACAATTGGAAAGACTATGTTACATTTATTTATTAAAATTTTCCTTCATTTCAGTTCAATTCTCACACGCCCATGACAGCAGCATGCAGCGGGCATAGATCTGCACCCAATATATATTTCGACAATAATATATATACAGACGCAAGTTTTGAAGATTGTTTGATGGTGTACACAAACTATGTAATAGTTTAAAAAAATAATGTATGTAATAATGTATGTTTTTCAACATGTGTACACATACGGACGCACATACATAATTACATCAGCACTGTTTTAGTGAAACCGACGTGCGACAGTATTTAGTTTCGCCCGGCTGCGTGACTTCGCCGGGAAGAGAATCTGGTTCTGAGGCCGCCTTTTGGCTGTTAGCAAGTCTATCCTCCAGAATGTTTAAATATTATGTATGTTTTCGATAACGAAATGAAATAATGCCCGAAATAAACATAAAATAAAAAGTATATCTTAAAGTAAATGAACATAAACAAAAAATTCGAGTATTCTACGGGATTCGAACCAACACTAAAAATAGTTGGCCTGTAAGGTACCTACTTACCACAGAGACCAATTTGTCTTCGGCGAACTTTAGCGGTTACATATAATATTGGTTAGTAGTCCGACATTCGCGCGGGACATCGATTGCACTTTATTTAATTAAATTAGTTATTGTTTGGTATTTATATCATGTTCATTTTCACCTAGACTTTTGTTTCTGCTCGAGTATAAGGAAGGCAACGTCGATACGAAATATTTGACACCACGAGAGCTGCCACCTAGTGATTATGCATGTGATTAAAAGGTAGCCACGTAGATATAGTGTAAAAGTAACTATGAAAAATTCTTAATTTCGGTTTATTTGATGTGTGACATGTTTCAATCTAAGTTACATTTTTAATAGTTTTAAAGCATTGTATTAACTTCTACAAAATTACTTTTGTTTAATTTTGTTATTTTTAAGTTAGCGTGATAGCCAATCAGAATCTTTACCCGGATTCTGGGTAAACCGGTTTACCGGTGTGGAAATCAGTTCCGATCTGAAAGTAAGTTCCGGTTCCGTTTTGCGTATTGCGCATGCGGGTGTAAATGCCAAAGGTTAGCGCCTACTTTCGGCCCGCTTATACACGTGTCGAAAGTAAGTTCCGGTCTGAAAGTAAGTTCCGGTTCCGTTTTGCATGTTACGTATACCTGTACGTGTGTACATGTCAAAGATTAGCGCCTGCTTTCGGCCAGCTTAAACACGGTGTCTGCCGAAAGTATGCGTGACCCATTTATATTATAGCGTGCGTTAATAATACGCTTAATTTTGTAATTGTTTAAATTACATATCTCCGTCAGTTTGGCATGTATGAAGCTGAAATGTTGTGTATGATCTAGCGGGCCCATTGGGGGTGGTTCGTAGGTTTAGATTTTTTGAAATTCGTAGGGGTGGGGATTCTGAGGGGTAACAATTTTTAAATGACACATCTGTCAATTTGGAATGTACGAAGCTAACATTTTGTATGTGATCTAGCGGGCCCATTGGGGTAGTTTGTAAATGTAGATCTTTTCAAAATACATCCAGGGGTGGGGGTCTCGGAGAGGCCATAATTTTGAAATGGCACTTATCTCTGTCAAATTGTCATGTGTGGAGTTGAAATTTCGTTTGTGATCTAGGGAACATATCGGGGTAGTGTGTAGATGTAGTTTGTTTTCCAAAATTCGTCCGGGGGTGGGGGTCACAATTTTAAAATGGCTCTTATCTGAGCCAGTTTTGAATGTATGGGCCAGACATTTCGGTGCGATGTAGCGGACTCATTGGGATGGTTCGTAGATTTATATCTTTTTCGAAATTCGTCCGGGGGTGGGAGTCTGGGGATCACAATTTTAAAATGGCACTTATCTCCGTTAGTTTTGCATATATGGGGCTGACATTTTGTATGCAGTCTAGCAGGCCCTTTGGGGTGGTTCCAAATTCGTACGGACAATGGGCATCTTGGGAGTCACCATTTCCACAAAAAAATTCTCAACGCAACTCCGGGTAACTCGGCTATTTTTTAATAACACATTTATGGAAATGAGTCATGCAATCACCAATTACTAAAGTAAAAATGTAGTATTATGTTAACGTGTATCATTATATGTTGAGCGACAAACAATTTGGTTTCATCAAAGGGCGGTCTACAGTTCTCCAATTACTTAAAGTACTCGATTCATGGACTGAGACACTAGATAACGGTGGATGTATTGATGTAGTATATTGTGATTTTATGAAAGCATTTGAAAAAGTTCCACATCTACGACTTATAGAGAAACTCCAGAGCTATGGAATTCAAGGAAATATTCTAAGCTGGGTTGCAGCTCTGTTGGCCCACAGAAGACAACGTGTAAGGGTCAATAATTCTTTTTCAGACTGGCATGATGTCATCAGCGGCATACCACAAGGATCGGTGATTGGTCCCCTACTTTTTGTTATATTTATTAATGACTTACCGGATGTTATAAAGAACTCCGAAGTACTCCTGTTTGCGGATGATATGAAACTCTTCCATCCAATTTACACCAATGAAGATTGCACAAAGCTTCAACAAGATCTTACCCATGCAGAACATTGGACATACGAATCTCTCTTAAAGTTCCACCCAGACAAATGCAGCCATATGAGAGTAGAATCAACCATAAGAAATGACAGCTACACACTGGGACCTAATCATATATCGCTGGCAAGCTAAGATAAGGTGAAGGATATTGGCGTCACTTTTGAATCATCACTAAACTTTGAGGCACATATGTCGGAAAAAATTAATAAAGCCAATTCAATGATGGGGATAATTCGTCGCACTTTTGATTACATGGATGAACAGTGTTTTTCTACTGTTTTTAAATCTCTCGTCCGCCCACATATTGAATATGCAAATCAAGTATGGGCTCCCTTCTTAATGAAACACATTACAGCTCTTGAAAATGTTCAGCGTAGAGCAACCAAATTAATTCCAGGTTTTAAAGATTTTGAATATAATGAACGTCTGCAAAGACTAAAATTACCAACGCTGTCATATCGTCGCCTCAGAGGTGACATGATTGAATTGTATAAGATTTTAACAGACAAATATGATACAGCTGTGACATCGAACTTTATAACTTTGAGGGATACTGAATCATGTACGCGAGGACATCACCTAAAAATATTCAAAGGACGTTGTCGGTTAAACATTAATAAAATCATTTATACACCGATGCACGGACGTATGGAACAGCCTCCCTCAGTCTGTGGTAGAGGCTCCATCAGTCCAGTCCATTGAGGGGAAATTAGACCAATTATGGAAAAATAACCCAATTAAGCTCGATTACACAGCCCCACCCCTATTATGGAACAACTCGTCAGACGCATGCGCACCATATAGTTTGACGACAAACATCAGAGCTGGCATAAGAAGCATCACAGCCTAGAAGCCAGAAGAGGACCTGTAAGAACCTGTAAGATTATATGTGACTTAACAATTCAAATAGTATTATTAAATAAAATATAACATGTAAAAAATGTCATTTATTTACACAGATCAAAACCACGTGGACTATTGTATAATACTGCAATGTTTACAACAAAACATTTCTACAAATATGGTATTTTTTATTATAACATTTAATCAGACAAGTTATCAAATCCAATTATTTAGCTCTGGTCACGTGCAGATGTATGCTCGCTGATCAGCACCGTAGGGGAGCATATAGGTCAGTGGAGTAACGGTCACTACAGGAAATAAAACATGATTAATTATGTAATTCAGACCTGAGGTCACGTTGCTCACCACGGTATAACTCAATCGCCGCATACTTCTGGCACAGGGTCAAAGTTGATCGTTCACCTGAGGTCACGTTGCTCACCGCAGTTTGCATTTCGTGTACTGCGCTTGCGCGAGCATACGCAATATGCAAAAACGGAACCGGAACTTACTTTCACTTTCAGACCAAAACTTACTTCCAGACCGGTACACCAAAAACCACTGGCGAACATAGAAAAGGCATTTATGGGTCAGTACACAGTTAATGTTCCCATCGGTTGCCATGTTAACGTTTCGAATGATTATAAGAAAACGTGACATACAAAAATTATTAAACTTCTTATCTGCTGTTATCATCATCTTATTGATATGCTGGTCGAGTTTGGTCAAAATTTAATATTGTTAGCTCTCGTAAAATGCCTTTATGTATGAAACACGTCAATATTTACGAATGGATGCAGGCAGTACTCCAGTTAAGGGGTCAGATAGCCAAATTGCTGCCAAATACCCTTCCGCTTAGTAAAATCAGCTAAAAATACATAAGTTTTACAGTCAACAGCTTCTATAATCACACCTGGAAATCTGACTACCCAAATTCACTTATGTCAGAGCAGGTGAATTTTGTCAAAAAAATTATTACTCATAAATACACTGCACTTTATTTCGTAAACAGGAAGTCTAACTGGGGCATGACCCCATTAATATTCTAGGCATACTGATGGGGTGCTGTCACCTCACGGCGCTGGCAACGACCTTTGGCGGGCTGTACACAAAAACAGTCCACTAGTTTTCAGCTGCACATCTTTAGCCGGTCACCTTAAGAACTTGTGTATTACTGTCAGGCGTTAGATATGTCACTATCCATCAAAATACTGCTGCATCGTTTCGGTTCCATGGTAAATCATTGCCCACTGATTTTAGCCTTGCGGAAGCCAGGAAACAGTTGTTGACGTTTAGTTTGTCTACTTTTGTTAATTGTGTTATGGCGCTGTCACTTCAGTTTTATATGAACTATACATCAGGGAAATAAAAAATGCAGAGAAAGAGCCAGGCAGCAGTCAACGGCGGTCATATACTGAAAATTATTTTATTCCGAATTTTTTTTTCGTTTAAATTAAATATATAGTAATATTTAATTAATGTAAGAATAACCAGTACATATTAAATTACGAAATATAACATATGGATTACATAGCATGGTTAACAGTTACGACGGATTCTCGCTTGTCATAACAACGGCGAATGTTAAAATATTATAAGTTGTTATTTAAAAACAGTTCATTTATATCTGAAAAGTTGCCTAAATGCACACAATCTCCAAAATGTATGCATTAGTTTAATACCATGTCGTACTAGGCGAAAGAATGCACAATTGTCATTGTCAACAAAGTCGCCACTATGTATATGGCTCGTCAAATCGTGATGACAATTCGATTACCACCGAACATTCTTAACGGCAATGTTTTACCCACTGCTTCTACTTGTGATCATCTGTCGGAAACCGAAAAAAAGAACACGATTTGGAAAAATTCCTATGATTACAGCCAAAACAAAAATGTCCCCATTATTTAAGATTCCAGATCGAAAACGAGGCGCGAGACCTATCGCCGCGGCGTAGTTTTCCTAGCTAGTCGCCAAGTAGCGCCACTAATTGCGCGGTTTCACTTTTCGACCAGTATTTAGGCTGAGTGGTTCCTCTTGCCGTCTATTCTTTTTGGTTTCGCACAGTTCTCACTAAAATGCTAATTCTTTGATACCGGAAAATATATTACAATGAATGTTGGTGAATGTCTTGTCCTCAATGGTGTCTTCAAAATGATGAGGGTTTTCTTTTAAAATCTTAATTTCTGAAATATTTACTTTGTTAGACCGTTTTGCTGGATGATGCGGGAAAGTAAACAAAATATTAGATAATTATCACACTTTGTTTAAAGTTTGATAGGCATAACTATAATATTCACAGACATGTAAGAATTTGAAATTTCCTCTTATTTTTCGTAAACTGTCAATCATTCCATCACCATGGTAACCATGTTTTTGTGAAATCTCACCATAGTTTGATTGTTTATTAGCTTTCAAAAAATTTATAGGTTTGCATATGTGGCACGTATACACATAATCCATAACAAACATCAGACGACGTCGTCAGGGTCGACGTCACGTCAACCACATTTGTGCAAAAACTCGTCTACGTTCAAGTAACTTTGCGAAAAAGCAAACCTACATTGTATCCATTACGATACGCAGGCTCATGTGTGTCAGTTTTGCATGCAATTTTTAAAATTCATCATGCAAGCTGTTAATTTATATAATTCCTACCAATGAATACTAATATTAAACTTGAAATCTTCACGTGAAGGCGTGCTACCATTATGAACATATTTTAGTGTTAGCGTTGTCACCTTTTCTTGCTCTCTTAAAAACCATGTCACTGACAAATAGAGTGTGTTGAAGGCTAAATGTTAGTTCAACAAATATTGGTTTTTGTAACTTACCAGATGTGTGTGTGGGTGTTTGTTTGTTTGTTTGTGTGTATGTTTGTTTGTGTGTGTGTGTGTGTGTGTGTGTGTGTGTGTGTGTGTGTGTGTGTGTGTGTGTGTGTGTGTGTGTGTGTGTGTGTGTGTGTGTGTGTGTGTGTGTGTGTGTGTGTGTGACAGAGAGAGAACTACTTAGCTAAAACAAGTTTCTCCGACTCTTTGTTTTTACACGTTCAGAGAAGTATCTATAGGTTGACTGATTATTACATGCGGTTTAACACGTCTAATATTAGAACAGCCGACGCAGCTTAGTAATGTAGCGTTGGTTGCTTGATTACAGTGTTGCGATGTTGTAGTCGCAACTAGCACGCTGTCTCTCTGTCTCCCTGCCCCTATCTGTCTCTATATGTATGTTTTTATCCCCGTCTCTCCTTCTCCAACTCTCCCCGAATCTCTCTCTCGCTCCTCCATCCCCTGTGTTTGCATGTTAGAACGTCAGTCTATCAATCTGTTAGACAGTGCGCCAGTCCGCCTGTCTGTCTACTTGCCTGCCTGTCTGCCTGCCGGCTTGCCTCCTTCTCTGCCTGTATATTTCTCTGACTGTACGTCTGCCTCTATGCCTGTCTGTTTGTCTGACTGTCTGTCTTTCTTATCTGTCTATCTGTCTGCCTGCCTGTCGGTATGTCTACCTGCCTGTCTGTATGTCTGCTGCATGCCTGCTTGCCTGCTGGCTGTATGTTTATTGGCCTACATCTGCCCCAATCTTTGCCCCTGTCTGTGTCTCTGCCTCTCTTTATATATTTTCTCTCCTGTTTGTCTATCTACCTGGATGCAAGGCTGTCTATCTGCCTCAGTCTCTGCCACTATGTATCTTCTCTATCTCTCCTGTCTGCCTGCCAGCCTGTCTGCCCACCTGCTTGCTGATTGTATGTTTACCTTCCCATATCTGCCTCTGCCTCTGACACTGTCTACGTCTCTGTTCCTGGGTCCGTCTCACTCCATCTCTTTGCCTCTGCCTCTGTCACTGTGTCTCTGTCTGTGTCTGCTGTCTGTATGTATGTCTCTCTTTCTCTCTCGCTTTCATGCTCTCTCTTTCTCGCTAGCTCTCTTGTTCTCTCTCTCGCGCGAGCTTTCTCTCTCTCTCTCTCTCTCTCTCTCTCTCTCTCTCTCGCTCGCTCTCCAATCAACCATATAATGATTGGCTTAAAACAGGTTGTGTCACAAAATGCACCATTTCAAGTGTTTTGTAAATTCAGTCGATTTTCACCCTCCTCCCCAACCCGACAGTGATTACGTTTGGTCACTAAATGGTGCATTTATAACTTAAATAATAAAATATACGTTATTTTTAAAGTTTTCTTTATTAAATTACAACCAAATACCTAAAAATAGTAATAAAATTATAATTTTTGTAGGTGAAAAAAAAATATTATACAGTGTATCGGACATGTTGCCTTACTAGAAATGTGTAGTTAGCGTAGTTATGGACGATCTCATAATACAATTTTAAGTAAATTGGTCAACGCATATCAATACATAATATTTGTGTCACAAATTCACCAAATGTCATACAATTATATTATTATTAATTAATGTTCCCTTTTTCAACAGTGTGCTCTTCTCTACGCATTAACATATCCACCAAGGATAACCTTAAACAATAGATGCTACAATTTAAAAATATATACAATCAATATTAGCACATAAACGGCAGAAGCAAGAAAAAAGAATGGCGCTGCAAATGTTTTTTTTTGTTTTGTTCTGAAGTAGTGTGTGGCAATGTGCGTTGGTGTATGTCCGTGTCTGCATGTCTCTTTCTCTCTGTATGTCTGTTGTCTCTCTGTCTTTGTCTCTCTCTCTCCCCCTCTCTCTCTCTCTCTCTCTCTCTCTCTCTCTCTCTCTCTCTCTCTCTCTCTCTCTCTCTCTCTCTCTCTCTCTCTCTCTCTCTCTCTCTCTCTCTCTCTCTCTCTCTCTCTCTCTCTCTCATATTGTTTTGTAGAAAACTGATAGCTACATCTATTTGGGTACCGGTCTAATCTATAATGGTATGTTTAACAAAGCCATAACAAAACAAGTTAACCATGCTAGGCGTGCAATGTTCAACCTCAAAATTAAAGCAAGGAAGCTAGATTTTCCGATAGACATACAGTATCAACAGTTTGACCAGCTTGTAATGTCAATTCTGCTATTTGATAGTGAAATATGGGGTTTTCAAAATGTAGAGCAGATCGAGAGATTCCATAGAAAATTCTTAAAAAGTCTACTAAAACTTAACAGGAACACTACAAATTGTATTGCATGTAGAGTAGTTGGCAGACAAGGTGTGACAACAATTATAGAAAAGAGAATGATAAACTTTTGGTTACACTTAATTGAAAGCGAACAAAGCAAGCTATCTAGTGTTATGTTTAGGCTGATGAAAAACCTGCACGACACAGGTAATTTTAAATCAAAATGGATTTAAAAAATGAAAAGTCAATGATGGATGTGGACTATCTAACATGTGGCATGATCATGGAAATGTAAATATAAAATGGATGAAGCATACCATAGAACTTAAAATGAAAAACATCAACAGACAAACTAATGTAAATAGGCTGTGTTCAAATTACAGATTATTTTTTAATGAAGTAGGGCTCGAGAAGTATTTAATCTATTTGAGCCCATCTGACAGAATCAATTTATGTAAATAACGTTGTGGAAATCACAAATTACCAATTTATGTAGGTCAGTATCTACCTGAAAATGTTCAGAGGCTCTGTAATTTATGCAACAATGGAGACCAATGTGATGAATAATGTCCATCACTAGTAGAAGAAAGATCAAGATACATACAGAAATACTTTAGAATCAGACCTAATATATAATACATTTATTCGTACTAAAATGTACAATTCGACTAAATCAATGTATATAAGTTACTGTGTACATAAAACAGTAAGCAATGAGCGGAGCTCGTCAATGGCTAAAAAGAAGAGCTACCCGCATTATCTATATTATGTAATACATCTTTTGCAAATGAGACTCTACATACTAGTTCATCATCCAGCCCCTCCTGGTAGTGGTCTTGAATCATACCATAAAACTGATTAGACTTCATTCAAAAGAATGTCATGGCATCAAGTTTGTATTTGGACATGATATAGTTAAAACCTTTAGACATATATGACCCACTACCTTGAAGGGCTAGATGAGAGAGCATTTTCAAACTGGAGTTACTGCATTTCAAGCAACTCTGCATAAATCGTACCATTCGATTCATAATTTGAATTTGAATCGGTAAACAGTCTGCTAAAAGTGGCACCATATTACAATGCGTGCAAACTGGTAGATTATACAGTTTTCTGATACCTTTGCGCCACGTAGTATAAAACATATCAAGATGTTTGTTTTGTAAGTTCCACAGACATACACCATAGAAAGATGTACAGTACGACATATATAATTGACGTTTTATGTTTATATTACAAAACCAAAAATTAGCAGATAATGCATTTACACGCCATATAAAATCACGACACATATCTTTTACCATAGCCTGGTGAGTGTCAGGACCAATAATGTGGCCTAAATGCAACCCTTTTTTTTACTATGTTTCACTTTTAAACCATCAAAGTAAAATGGGCAGTCGGTACCACTGCCATATTTAATAAGTTGACATTTTGCCGGGTTGAATTGTAAATCATATTCACATGCAAATTTTAGACATATATCACACATTTTGTTCAATGCATATATCGATGGAGCTACCAAAGATATATCATCAGCATAGCCAACAGCACCATAGACCTTATGACCAATCATACAGCCAAAACCAGACATGCAGAGTCTTGTTAACATTTCATTAATGTAGATTGAAAATAAAATGGGGGACAACACCCCACCCTGCTTCACACCATTGGTAGTGGAGAAATGCAATGACATGGAATCGTTCCATGATACATTTAAATGTTGATTAGTGTACATATAAAGTAAACATCTGATTAAAAGGGGATTCATTCGTTTTTCCATCAGTAAGTTAGAAAGTTTAACATAATTTACTTTATCAAATGCTTTAGTCGCATCTAGTAATAACACGTAAACATCTGATTTATTCTGCTGGAAATAGTTCACAGTCTCCATTAACGCAAATGCATATTTAGCTATAGAGCTTTGAGGCTTGAAACCAAACTGTAGATCACTTGTTTTAAGAGCATCAGAACTTTTTATCATTATAACCCAATCAAATATTTTCGATAGAGGGCTGCTAAGGGCAATGGCTCGATAGTTATCAGAATTATTTGCTGATTTCCTCTTGTTTTTTACCAGAGGTTGAATTGTTGAAATATTAAAACCATCCGGGGTATACCCGTGATATATCATTGCTGTGAATAGCAAAGAAAGAAAAACATGTAATTTGTTAGGTGCATGAGTAAAGTGGTCAGTATATATAACGCCATATCCATTACATTTGTTACTCTTAACATGATTAATGCCATTCAAAACATCATCCACCGTAATAGTATTTTCACCTTCGTTACAATGTGCATCTACTTTACTATGTATGTTTTGTAGCAATGACGTCATATCCTCTTCATTATAGGCTACTGAATTATATAAGTCCTCATTCTTAGTAGCAAAGTGTTTAGAAATATTTTCGTCTCCTGTCACTTCATCAACCATATTGGGTAGCATATTATTGTTCTTTGTAACTTTACCTACTTCTTTCCAGAAGTCCCTATTTTTATTTCCAAGTAAAGCTGTCGCCATACTTTCTTTTTTAACATTATTTTGATTACGTTTAACAAAACGAACTGCTCTGTGATATTGAGAGCGTGATCTACGCATGACGTCAGCAATAACAGCATTGCGAGGAGAGCCACAATCTTTCCATACATTATGCCAAAACATTGACGCTTCTCTGTATGGTTTAACGTGCTCATTCCAACCCGCTATTACCTTCGAATTTCCCTGTTTTGAAGTATGAGGAATGGAGTTTTGACAAGCTCTTATACAACAATCCATTATTGAATCATGAAATATCTGAATATCATGACAATGCGTTAACCTGCTAGGACAATGTTTATCGCGGCATTCTAGAGAATGCCATGGTATAGATATTTCGTCAATCATTCTTTCTAAAACCTTGCTGTACTGACTTAAGTTACAGACTGACGCTTCTTGCCATTTAGGTCTAGATATGTACCTTCTAGAAGAAGGTGAACAATAATTAACATCTAAACTCAAGGTAAGAACCAGTGGCGAATGAAATAATAAATTTGCACCATCGTGCATAGTATAATATTCTAACATATGGTCAAAGAGTCCATTGTTTATCAGAAAATGATCAATGACATGAGTACCATTGTTCACAGGACTAGTAAATGTATAACAAACATTATGTCCTTCAAAATCAATACATGGTTTGATTGTTTCACGTTCACATATGTAATTTAAATGTTTCGTAAAGTTAGAAGACACGATTGAAAGACGTGTTCATATCACCTCCAATAATGAAATTGGAACAGTTCATTATATTACATGTACTCATAATTTCAATCAAAATATTGCAGTACAGTTAATCATTAGATCTGGTATCACATGGCATGTACACATTAAAAAGTAATAATGACATGCTTTGCATAGTTATATTAACTGCACATATTCTATTAGAGTTCATGATGACTGGGGAGACAATACAGTTCATGGAATTTTTCCACAAAATGGAACATCCACCATATCCTCTGCCATTTAAAACCATAGTATTATCTATTCCAGAAACATCATGAGATAAAATGCTAACATTGTTATCACAGGGTATGTTTTTTATCCTATGAAACTGAGATTCCATTAACCAATGTTCCTGGAGTAAAACAAAATCATGTGTTTTGATGAGCTCTGAGACATATTCAGGCTTACCTGGACCAAAAGCCAGTACAATTATAACTTGAAATAGTAAGGTTACTAGCCATATTAAAAATCGTAGATTATGTCGGAAGACAATGAAATCAGAACGTGTTACGCGTATTCTTAAAGCGGAATATACGAATGCTGATGCCTTCTGGCCACACACCACTGTCAAACAGCTTATCACATTCTGTGAAAGGTACTGTTAATTTGAACGACCTGTTTTTAGCCTCATTATGTGACACACACTTAACTTTCAACACAGTGAAGCCCTTGCTTTCTACATAGGACTTTAAATCATCCGGCTTAACTTCTTTAGAGACCCGCGATACAAATATGTCTCTAACCGATTGACCATTTCTGGCTGCCATGAATGTTTCTGAAGCGGTAGCCGTTCCAGTAGCTGTTTTTTAGCCATACGTCTCTCGTTCTTACGCCGAAGGTAGCTAGGAATCTCGAATGAGTCACCTGCGCTCGAGTTGACATTAATGCAACCTGGCGTGTCAACATCGTTCACAAACAGTGCGGCATGGTCAACAACAGTAGTCGAGCTAACGGTCCTTGACTCGCTGGTGACTCGTTGTGTTTGCCGACTTGCTCGTTTTACAGTACCAGAATCCACCTTTTTCTTCCTATGTTTTCCAGACTGATCGGTGCTGG
Source organism: Paraescarpia echinospica (assembly GCA_020002185.1). NCBI lineage: Eukaryota > Metazoa > Annelida > Polychaeta > Sabellida > Siboglinidae > Paraescarpia > Paraescarpia echinospica. The sequence continues at coordinate 12,991,594 of CM034541.1, forward strand.
CCGGTGTTAATTTCACGGTCAGTTTCTTCTGCTGCTTGTCCGTAGCAGTCTTCAGTGTATCAGCATAAGACGGACTAGGGGTGGAAGCGGCTTTCTTTGTGAGTGTTGATATATCACCCTCCATTCCCAGACGTTTTTCAGTGTTTGTGCTGACACTGTCACTAAGTTGTCGCAACTGGCTCTCTAACACTGCCAGCCGCTCCACTAGAGATGGCTTCAACAGCTCACCTGGCGAATATTTGGGCAATCGCACGATATCCTGTGCGTTTAGCACAACACATGGTGGAAAATTCAGAGCGTATATTTTCATCAGCGCTGCCAGGATGTCGTCCGTGTTCGCATCTTCGGAACTTCTTGATGTAGCGTCCACCCTGTGGATCATTTTGTCGAGAACATCCACGGTCTTACACGCATCCCACATGGCGTGTTTCGCAGCTAAAATTTCACACTTTGTGAAGTGCGATAAAACAACCGTTTTTACTTGCTCCCGTGGTCGCTGGTGGATATGGCCGACTATGTAGGCCAGAACGTAATCATTGATCGTAGTAGCTCTGTTGGCAGTCACTGTCATGACTAGTGGGTCATGTGACCCGACTTTACTTGCATCGATACTTTGAAAATGAACCAGTTGTTTAATGTACATAATTTTAAACAGTTGACAGATCTTTCCAGATTTATTAATGTAATCATGACAAAGTTTGTATACCTACGAAATTCCATGTGAAAACTATGAATTGCATAGAAGAAACATTGTAGCTTATAGTTAATTTTTAGTCATATAATTACATGTAAGTGAGTTCAAATTGTGCAATACATCTGTAATACGTGGTTTAATTTTTATCTATTATTTTACATTATTTGGTTTGCACTACCGATTCAAAAAATTTCGAAAACACTTAATACAGTAAGGTCACTGAATGTGTTCTGTATTGTGTGTTGTTTATGTTTTAAATCAAGTAAATATGTTGTATATAATAGAAATCTAGATGTTCTTAAGAACAGACAGACAGACAGACGGAGAGACAGAGAGACTGAGAGAGACAGAGAGACATATATACAGACAGACAGACAGACCGAGAGGGAGAGAAGGAGAGAGAGGAGAGGATGGCGAGAGGGATGACGCGAAACATTGTTTTATTTCCCTCCCCTCCTCTCCTTTTCCGTCTCTCTCACCACTCTACCCCTCCATCCTTATCTTCCCCGTCGCTCTCCCTGTTTCCCCTCTCTGTCTGTCCCATTCACCGTCCCGCGTTCCATCCTCTGTTTCGCGTCATCCCTCTCGCCATCCTCTCCTCTCTCTCCTTCTCTCCCTCTCGGTCTGTCTGTCTGTCTGTATATATGTCTCTCTGTCTCTCTCAGTCTCTCTGTCTCTCCGTCTGTCTGTCTGTCTGTTCTTAAGAACATCTAGATTTCTATTATATACAACATATTTACTTGATTTAAAACATAAACAACACACAATACAGAACACATTCAGTGACCTTACTGTATTAAGTGTTTTCGAAATTTTTTGAATCGGTAGTGCAAACCAAATAATGTAAAATAATAGATAAAAATTAAACCACGTATTACAGATGTATTGCACAATTTGAACTCACTTACATGTAATTATATGACTAAAAATTAACTATAAGCTACAATGTTTCTTCTATGCAATTCATAGTTTTCACATGGAATTTCGTAGGTATACAAACTTTGTCATGATTACATTAATAAATCTGGAAAGATCTGTCAACTGTTTAAAATTATGTACATTAAACAACTGGTTCATTTTCAAAGTATCGATGCAAGTAAAGTCGGGTCACATGACCCACTAGTCATGACAGTGACTGCCAACAGAGCTACTACGATCAATGATTACGTTCTGGCCTACATAGTCGGCCATATCCACCAGCGACCACGGGAGCAAGTAAAAACGGTTGTTTTATCGCACTTCACAAAGTGTGAAATTTTAGCTGCGAAACACGCCATGTGGGATGCGTGTAAGACCGTGGATGTTCTCGACAAAATGATCCACAGGGTGGACGCTACATCAAGAAGTTCCGAAGATGCGAACACGGACGACATCCTGGCAGCGCTGATGAAAATATACGCTCTGAATTTTCCACCATGTGTTGTGCTAAACGCACAGGATATCGTGCGATTGCCCAAATATTCGCCAGGTGAGCTGTTGAAGCCATCTCTAGTGGAGCGGCTGGCAGTGTTAGAGAGCCAGTTGCGACAACTTAGTGACAGTGTCAGCACAAACACTGAAAAACGTCTGGGAATGGAGGGTGATATATCAACACTCACAAAGAAAGCCGCTTCCACCCCTAGTCCGTCTTATGCTGATACACTGAAGACTGCTACGGACAAGCAGCAGAAGAAACTGACCGTGAAATTAACACCGGCCAGCACCGATCAGTCTGGAAAACATAGGAAGAAAAAGGTGGATTCTGGTACTGTAAAACGAGCAAGTCGGCAAACACAACGAGTCACCAGCGAGTCAAGGACCGTTAGCTCGACTACTGTTGTTGACCATGCCGCACTGTTTGTGAACGATGTTGACACGCAAGGTCGCATTGATGTCAACTCGAGCGCAGGTGACTCATTCGAGATTCCTAGCTACCTTCGGCGTAAGAACGAGAGACGTATGGCTAAAAAACAGCTACTGGAACGGCTACCGCTTCAGAAACATTCATGGCAGCCAGAAATGGTCAATCGGTTAGAGACATATTTGTATC